>WUAP02057448.1:4571-18020 GCA_015163945.2 Stichodactyla helianthus
CCCCTGGCGTCTTTACAGCGCGATATAATAAAACAAACGGCCCCTTTCCCCCCTTCTACCCCAAAATAAATCCATCGAGAAATTCCCCCCCCCCCCCCCCGAGGCCTAGCTACCTTTTTGGATTACCGTATTTAGTCCGTGTGTGTGTGCCGCGTTTATTCTCGCCCCACCTTTGCCGAAGACATCGCTTTGGTTTTTGGTAGCCATGTTGAAAAATATAACAGAAAAATCCATTGAGAAACTTTTGCTAAGTTCCTCTAACATAGCGGCTATGAAAACCACCAATTGCACTGAAACGTTTTATACACTACAAAAAGTATCTAGATATCTCAAGAGATGTGATAGATGGATTTTGAAGTTAAAAACATTAAACTAATTTTAAAAATGAATAAAATTTCTGAACTATTCCATTAATCGACAATCGCAAAACAATAATTTCAATTGGAAATTGGAGTCGTAGAAAACATTAAATGCACGCAAACCTCGACTCCATGGACCATTCTTTTGTGGACATCCAACCGAATTCGGAAAATTGAGGCCTGAGGTGAGGATTGATCGTCTATATTGGAACTTAAATTTAACCTACTAACTGAGTTTCCGTAAAAAATCTTGGTATTCCTCTTGGTTCGATTATATTCACGCTGTATTGATTCGTAAGATGGCCCTAGAAATACCTTTGAAAGATGAGTTATCTTTTTGATCTGCTAACTTTCTCCTCTTGATAGGTCTTCCAATCCTTTATTCGATGGACTACTATACTGAGCTCACTGAGTCTTGGGTTGTGAAGACAGCTTTTTATAAGTAACAGCATAAAGCCTTTAATGATAAAGTCGTGTGAAGCTCTATGTCTTCAGGCAAACAAGCCGATCACGTCTCGTCACTCACATGCACTAGATAACAATCCGATGTCTAACTGCTAATTTTCTTAACATGTTCTAAGCGCTAATGGCTAAACTTTCCTCAAGCGTGGTGTGATGACATCAAAAGGAAGTGATTGAATAAAAAATTAGCTGAATAGAAGATTCGCCCCTTCAGCGATTCCTATTGCTCTTCAATTTGAAGGAAAAACAATACGTAAAGTATTAATTTTTATATGAGAACAGCATTTCATCATCATTGAGGAGGGTATGTCTTTTTGAGATTGAAGTGCGTATTGGGAATACGTGCAAGAGATTTTAGTGGTTAAAAATTGCCGTAATCGTTGGTCAAAGTCATTTGAAGTTTGTTTCGCCGGTTTCGTTATTCGTCTTAATATACAAAATCTCTTGTCTACGATTAACTCTACAAATCCTTCCTTTTGTTTAAGGTTTCTTTTTTTTATCTTTTCTTTTCTTTGCCTCCATCGGGATTTTCCGGTGCGGATCGAGTAAGGTATATAATGAATGTAATTAGAAGATAGGAAGCCGCCTCTTTTGTTTCTGAAGCTGCTACGTTCTCAAGCACTACCGGTAAAGGAAGTAATAATATTCAAGGGGTTGCGTTCATGTCTGACACAATATGTTGTTTTTTGTATTTGCCGATTATCCAGAAAAAAAATGTTACAGTTGGATCTACGCAAACTATTTTTCCATGCTACGACGAGAATGAAAGTGATGATCATGCAGTAATGTGGCCGCGTTGTAACGTTAGCCTATTTTCCCGCCCATTCGCATGCGTAATGATTTCTTTTTCTTTTTCTTTTTTCTTTTTTTTTTTTTTCACTCGTGAGCTAGGCAAAACTAGTTTATCTAGTGCGTACAACTAGTTTCTGAGCAATCATCCCGAATAGGCGGCTCAAAGAAGCCTTTTATCGCCAAACCTGAAATTTTGTACCTTGAAATATACTTTCCTAATTTTATCTACAAATTTCTCTTCGTAATATATCTGTTTTATATATATATATATATTCTGATTTGTACAAGATTGATGAAAAACTAAGCAAACACTTCGGCCTTTCGAGTCCAGCTAAGACAGAATTAAGTCGGATCAGCTAGAGTCGAAATATAAATTAAGCTGTTATCTTTTATATTATGGTTTTAAATTGGCTTAATCCGGTCCTCGGCCGCTGGTCTGATGCAAGATAAAGGATTTCTGAAATAAAAAAGTCGAAAGCATTTAAAGAATACTCGAGATTTTTGTCCGCAAAATTTCTCCGCGAAGTTTAGTTCACAGGATCCAAGATGGCGGACGATCGTTTCTCGGCCCAAATCAACAAGCATGCAACACTGCTAATCCAAAGCCCAAGCCGTTCAATTGTCAAAACTGTCGGAATATTTCTAGAAAAAGACAAGGAATCTTTCAAGTTCTTTTAAGAATCTTTTTTTTTTCTTCTTCTTCTTCTTTTTGTTTTTTGTTTTGTTTTGTTTGTGTTTTCTTTTTCTTTTTTTTTTCTTTTTTTTTTTTTTTTTTCTTTTTTCCCCAATATATAATTAATGATAGAAAGCCAGAGAGAAAAAGAGAAGGGGAAAAAAAAAAAAGACTCGAAATTATGCTCGGCGCCTCCTTTGTGCTCATTATAAATATTTGTTAAGTGTTTGGCTGTCCTTAAATACATAGAGCAGATGGTACGTGAAAGCGGTCTTTTATTGGTTGTGGGTTTGCTTTGATGTATTTAGGATCTAGAAGAATACTCGCCCAGGAAAAAAAAGATTTTGATATCGCTACTTTGAGAAAGACGATATCCCTATTGATCCCTATTATCCCTATTCTACCATTCCTAAGAGGGTATATCTGTTAAAGGTGATTAATTTAGTTGCAGTAGGAATATGCAAGTACTGAAACTTTATATAAAAATAGGTAAGACATTATGGGACAGCTTCACTGATATTTTTTCCTGATAGTCAATCTTCAAGGCTATCTGGAAAAATACCAGATAGTCTGTCCCATATGTTTTTTAATACTTTTTACTATTTTCCCCTAGCGTAAGATTAAAAAAGGCAAAATTTAAGTCCCAGTCATGAACCCTGGGGGAATCCTATGCTGGCTACTGTATATCCCATTCACAAAGACCCAACTAGATCCTAGTTCCGGTGCGTCATATTTCTTTGACAATGCAAAATTATAGACAAATTCTAGCAATCATTTTCCACTTCTTTAATATATTGAACACTGCCATGATGCGAGATATACCTTGGTGGTTTCTCTCATACATGGCCACGATCACGCAATGTGCAGACGGGAAAAGAACGTTCTGTCCATTTATGTAGTAAAATGAATCGTTCTTCAAGCGAATGTAATATATCGATCCTAGATGATGCGCGCCCCATCTTGCCACAAAAACCGTGGGGCATTCGTTGCTCAAGGATATGAAAGCTTACCTATATATTTTTAAATGGTCTTTGCAATGAAAAATCCGAGTCCAGAATTGTTTCTTACAGCGATATGTTTTCTCCCATTTTGGGTCACCTGTTATTCCCCTGAATACTGTCTTTTCTTTATTAATGCGGCCAGGGGAAATTGAAAATAGGATCTAATTAAAGTCTTCATATTAGACTAGTTTCATCAACCTTGGTATTAAATTATTTAATTTAACCGAGCTTTCGACCTACGCGGCAAGGTTACAATTGAAATCTCGCTACAATTTACAAGAAACCTAGGAGAGAATACATAGGAGAGACCAGCAGAGCGCTAGGAACAGGAAGAAAAGTACACCCGGCCGATGTACGTTTGACAAGAACAGAAAATTCAGCATTAGCCGAACGTGCCACCAAAACAGGACACGCTATCAATTGGCAAGAAGCTAAAATATTCGGCAAAGAGAATAAATGGCACCAGAGGGGAAGAGGCATGCCACATCACCAAAAGAAAGAACATTTTATTCAATAGAGACAAGGGTAGAAATTATTTAAGTTTACTAGGTGATTGATTTACCGTGTGCAATTTTGTAAAGTCATAGCTAATGCATGCGCTCATTGTTTTGATGGTGAAGTTTCTTGTAAATTGTAACGAGATTTCTACTGTAACCCTGAAGATAACCGCGTAGGTCGAAAGCTCGGTCAAATTAAATAATTTAATACCAAGGTTGATGAAACTAGTCTAATATGGAGTTTAATCCAACCTACATACATCTTTTTGATTTAATAAAATTCTTGTTTTGTCTTGTCTTGTCTTGCTCCTTGGGTCGGGCAAGTACATTCTCCCCCAGAGGAGGGGAATTTGACACTTGACAGAACAAGAGAGACTGGAAGGGAGGGAAAATTGGACATTTGTTAGAGTCCTAGGGGTAGGGAATTTGACTTTTACATCTTCAAAAATGTCAATTCCCCCTGGATCTGCCCCCCCCCCCACCCTAGGGCTAAACATTGATAGGTGCATTAGATGTTACATCAATAATGATTTAACAAAGAATTGTGTCTTAAAGGCTCTTCGAATGAACATTAAACGCGAACGAAAAGGGACTTCACTTTCTAATTATGAGATAATCACATGCTAAAAAGATGAATATCACGTTACCGTCTCGATAATTTACACCCTATTGAAACAAGCACAAGAGTACTCACAACAAAACTCTCACTGTATCAGCAGTCGACTTGAAAATTAAT
Organism: Stichodactyla helianthus; assembly: GCA_015163945.2. Lineage (NCBI taxonomy): Eukaryota > Metazoa > Cnidaria > Anthozoa > Actiniaria > Stichodactylidae > Stichodactyla > Stichodactyla helianthus. The sequence continues at coordinate 9,092 of WUAP02057448.1, forward strand.
TTAATTTTGTTTGATTCTTTTTCTTCTTCTAGACATTAGTATACTGTGTCTGAAGGGATCTTTACAGAACAACAACCATTACTTTCTGCATGCTCAAAGTAGTCTCCTAATCGCGGCATAGATTGTTCAAAAAGTAAAGAATTCTTGATCAAAAGCTACACAGTCAGTCTTTAAGCATGTATAGTATTAAGCAGATATAATAAGCCCTTTTATCCCTAAAAGCATGTAGATATATTTTGTCCTCAAATATCTCGCAGACTTCCAGCTGAGCGAACAACTAGCTGCGCATAGCATTGTTGGACAAAACCTCCGGCCCTCACTCTTCGTTTTCAAAATCATTTCTCGCGTGGTTCTTGGATAATTCACAGATAAAATTTCACTCTGTTTCATAGTTTCGGACTTTTCTAGGACTCAAAATAAATCGAATTAAATTTTCAATTGTTTTTAGGTAGAAAAAAGTGTTTGAACATAGGGCCGGCCATGAAAAATCACAATAGACAATAATTGGTTAGAAAATTTATTTCCGCTCAGCTGGTTGAGGTTCAAAGTATGACTGAAGTCTGGAAGGTGTTTTCTTTCTTTTGGGGGGGGGGGAGGGGGTATGAAACTGATTTTCACTCTCCACACGGGGGTGGGGTTATGAAATGTTTGGTAGCCAAAGTTTTGCCGCCCCCCTATAATAAATGGAAAGCCCCTTAAAGAAGCAATATTGATCAATGGATGTCGAATATTATATTTCCCTTAATCCGTGCTCTAAAACTATGAAATAACGCTTTCTGGAAAAAAGGGAAGAATTTTGGACTCCTATTATATTACTCTTAGATATTTGAGGTTTTTGTAAAGGAAATATCGCTGTTTGGTTCGTCATCACTTATTTGAGACAAGGACGTGGACGAGTGATGCAACGATACATCATAATCATCATCATCGCCGTCATCATGATCGTCACCATCATCACCATCATCATCACCATCATGATCATGATTATGATCATCACCATGATCATCACCATGATCATCATCACCATCATCATCACCATCATCATCATCATCACCATCATCACCATCATCATCACCATCATCACCATCACCATCATCATCATCATCACCATCATCATCACCATCATCATCATCATCACCATCATCATCATCACCATCATCATCACCATCATTGTTACTCGATCTCAACTTGTATTTTTTTATTTTCCCTTTGTTTCTTTATTCTATATCCTTCTTTCTTCCTTTTTCTCTTTTTCACGTTCTTCCTTTAAATCCTTCTTTCTTTCCTCCCTATTCTATTTTCTTTGTTGAGTTTCTATTCTTTTGGCATCTTTATGAATGCCCACGTACCACAAAACAGCGGCAGAACTTACGCTCCTTCGCTATTTACCTCTGTGTACAGTATTTTTCCTTTTTGAGTCTTACAATCTTGTATGTCGAAAAAACAAATATAGAAACGCAATTATAAACCAATGTTATCAGTATTCAATTGACGTAGGCAGTGTAATGATCCTTCAATATTCTTGAGACTATTTTCAAACACTAATTGAGTATGAACCCATTGAGCCCTCAGACATAGCGCGCCACACGCTATCCATTCAAGGGGCTAATTTCCATTTTCTTAAGATATCAAGCTAATTTTTGTTGATTTTAAAGAACCTTTTCAAATTCAGTAATTTTCAACAGCTTCACACATCGAAAACCATCAGTAATTCACATTCCCGGTCTTCAACCATTGCAGGTAAAAATTCGTGTCGCTATTGGTCAAGTCGAGTCGCAGGTTATACCCACATACCTAGATCCAAATGTTTATTAATATTGTGGGCTTCCGCATATTCAATGAATGGTAAATTATTTACTAAGCATCCAGTCGTTTAACTGAATGATTAAGAAATGTGCGTGTTTTTTAACAATGAAGCTATCAAAATCCCGCATTAAAACTGACTACCGTGTTGAAATATTCATTTTGAAAACTAGCTGTTCAGACTTCGAAATAGAAACACAAAATAATCCGCGTTCCTTAAGTCCAGAGAATCTACAGGTACTGCAACAGTGTGTACGTGTCACAGACAGTTTTCTTAGGGTCTAATTTAGCCTGTACCCAATATAAAGGATAAAAAACATATTTATCTCATTTTAACGTGCTAAATGTTAAGCTATTTTTAAACACTTTTCAGTGTTTTCTTAGTACTTGCAGCGGCTCGAATCTTTGTAATAAATTTTATCAGGACTTTTAGAGGACAAGACGACTTAAGATTAACCAAGTTTTTTTTGCCTTTAGCTAATGCATTTTTTAAAATTACAAATGAATTAGTTACTTTACCATCACGTTTCATTGCTGTAACGACAGAATATAATTCCGAACTCCTTATTTGAATAAAACTATTCGCTTTATAGAGCTATTTCAAAAAGGTTGACGCGGCGAACGATAAATGATGATTGGTGTTTGGCGATTGCACGACCAAAAAGAACTGTGGAGGAATAAGAATTTCTTCATATTCATTTCTTAAATACCTAAACAATGCCTGCACCATTCAACGAAGATCTTCAGCATCCGAGAATTTAGGGGAAAATTAGAAGAAATCAAGCAGCTTTGACTGTCTATGCACGTTTGCCTCAGCTCTTTCCTGTGATACAACACTGAAATGGTTTTCCAGTCAGCTCACCCAAATTTGTGTGACGTTAATTGTCTCTGGTTTTCCTTTTTTCTGTTCTTAGTTTTCTTAAAGGAAGTAATTTGCAACTCGTCTAGGTATAGCGTTTCGTCTTATAGCTCTTTTGCGACACTTCGATTCAAAATTAAAAGAAAAAATTTTTACCGGCATATGGAGTATAGATAACAGTATTTTTAAGTAAAACGGAGATAAATGGAATGGAACGGTATTCGAATGAATCGGAATCGTACAGACCGACAGTACTGAACAAATATTCATATTGCTTGTGTATCACAATGCGTACTGTTAGTGTAAGCTGTAGTACGGCAACTGTTTTTATCCACACAGGAAGCTTATCATGAAAGGATTTTTGCCAAATTTAATAGAACTTTCCCGAATTCGCTACACTGAACACGAAACATTGGTTACAAATCGAGGTCGAACTTGATATGCTACAGTAAATGTGTGTAAAATCAAGTCCAAATTCGGGAAAGGTCTATTCGCGTGAACGGAAATCGGTGATTTTCTTAGTTGGCGACAGTCAATAAAAGGCAAACAAGCATTGATTCCCCCCCCCCCCCCTGCATAATCAAGAGCTACACAGACTGAAGTATACGGCTGCCCTTCGTAGTATATAGCGTAGTAATGACGATACAATACGCAGTGTTTTAACACTCTTACCAAAGCTTTTAAAAAAGATTTCAGTGGAATCATAAAAATTAAAATTACCTTAAATTCCGGTAGTTTGTCTTCACTGAATAAGCTCCGTCGATCAAAACTTTCGATGCTTACAAGTCTTGTTCTCTTCCAATGGCCTTAGAGGTACTGCAGAGATGAAATAAAATAGAACCAACCAATTAACATGATTTATATTCGTTTTCCTTTGAGAGGGGCGACCGCCTAACGCGAAACGAAAAGGCAGTAAAAATGTGATTGGTCGGAAACATAGTCCAGGGTATAATTGCTTTTAATTCCTGCTTCTTAATTATATTTCATTACCGGTGAAGCTCGAAGCATCGTGGTTTTACCAGCAGTACACGTGATAGAGGGAATTCGAACACTGAAATGGTTGCCAGTAACTGGGGGCGGCTTTTTGAAAGTTTTTGCCTCGCCATACACTTAAACTATCACGTTCATTCAATTAGTTATGATTTTTTTATGTGGTGTTTGCGACGGGCGTCTGCAATCGTATCACTGAAGAGCGGATTTCGAATGACAGGGGAAAACAATACGGTAAATCCATACGTAAGCGTACTATAGTCGTGCGTAGTCGTAACCCCTTGGCGTGATTGGATAACTCACACGACAACAAAGGGAAGTTTCAGTGTTACGGTATACCGCACCGTGTACGTACCGCACGTTTTCCACAGGTAGCCCAAGCTCCGTTTTTGTTTATCTGCTACAGTAATGTATGGGATTTAGAAATTTTCGATTTTCTCAAGAAATATTTCATTAAATTAAAGAAAACTTGCCTTGTGTCTTGTTATTTACCTCAGCTATTTTCCCCTACCGAATTTCAGCGCATTTTGAGCGGTTTCACTATATATTCCTCGTAAAAACGCTCGAAAAGCCTCCCCAGACCTACTCTTGATATCGCAGGTGACGTAACTTCTGGTTTTCAGTCGGGAGCATTTTAATGGAAACGTTTTTGAGGTACAAAAGGTTTTACTACTAATATCAGCTATCTTTGCTGCATTTTCCACGTCTTCGTCTTCACTATACAGTTGGAACACGGAAATAGAAACGTCTTCAGACTCTAAGCAATCATTGGACACTTGGACTTTGAACTCGACATGATAAATCCCATATCTGCAAATTTTTCTGCGTATATCATGAACTACCTGTAGGTTATCAGCCAATCAGTATCGAGATAGTAAAATATAAAAAAAGGGTTCGCTGTCGTCAGGAGCACCCGCCTGCCCACCAGTTCAGAGCGCGGCTACGAAGGTAGATTATAAGATATGCCATGCAAGTTAAAAACCATCCTAAATTTAACGTTGAGATAAGAGTTTGGACAACCTCTTAAGTTATACGTCTTGGGGGTCAGTAATGAAGGAGATAGTATCAGGGGATTGGTGCCTTTAATATCACTTAATAACTGCGGCCCTTTGACATGTTATCTGGTAGAGAGAGTTATCAAAAACGAATTTAACCCTTAAACACCGAAATTCGGACATGGCGTAGTAAATAGTGCACGTTATTTGAAAACTTCCGACTTTCTAAGTTTCTGGAGATATATGCATCCTAGTAACTATGGTTTTGTTAAGGCTTGCGATTCCATTAGAAAATTGATAGAAACATTCTATTATGCCCAGGACGTTAAGGGTTAAAATACTCGACTAACTCGTTCAACTCGTCTGTACAACAGTCTGTATGTGTGTGTAGTGTTGTTTAGGGGACCGGAAATGAGTTCGGAGGATTTTTGATGATGTCACACCATAAAAATTATCTGATCCCCCCCCCCTCCCGAGGCACTAACTTAAGTGATCCCACCTCATTTTCGAACACATTTACTGACAATTTATGTGATTCCCCTTTACTGTCTGTCATTGTTTCAGTACTGATTTCTCCTCACGCTCGTATCAAAACCTTGTGTTCTCCGATCCTTCTTCACTCCACCCATAAATAATGACCGGTAGCTAGCAATCCTATCTTGTTAAACTGGTGAGTACAGTAAAATTCGGTAAAATACAGTAGAGTACATTAGAGTACGTGAAAGTAAAGCATTAGATATATTTATACTAAATTAAGTATATTTTGACTACATCCATAGCATAGGTTCTGAATATCCTGTTTTGGCTCAAGGTTCTCTCGTAATCCTGCATGCATTATTCGTATAACACTTGACGAAATACGTTTTTGATGAAATCTCTTTAGTCAACCATTCCTAAATTAATATGATCCTCAAATCATATCAAATATAAACTGCAAATCGGGAAACTGAGATGAATCGCTAATCCATTTAGTAACATAAAAGGGCCAAATGAAGCGATGCTATCTGGTGAATTATCCTCAGGATGTCGAAAGTCATCAACTGAGATTATTTTATGTACTTGATTGTACGTGATGATTTTTTCTTTTTTCATTTTTCTGTCTTTCTTTCTTTCTTTTTTTTTTTCTTTTTTTTTTTTTTTTGCTATTCTTTTACTTTTTGTTGCGTTCTCGTGTCCCTCCATAGGCGATTCCGTCCCTCTTTGAGAGCGGTTTCAAAATACCATAAGTAAATTAAAGGGTAATTGGTGAGAAGTTAGAAGCCTTTTAAAAGATTAAAAAAGAAAAAGAAAAGAAAACGTGGCTGGTCAGGCCTTGGCAATATTTCTCTTAAACATCCTTATAATTTTCATTTGCTGTAATTTCTCAGATATTTATGCTTTAGTACTGAAATTTTGCCCAATTACTAATCTGAGCATGCTCTTTCAAATGCCGGTTATGGCTCAAAAAACCGAGGCGAATTAAGTTTTTCTTATCTGCACGCCTTTGGAGTCAGGGTGTATGGCTTGTTTATTTTTCTTATGTCGGCGCTTCAAGCTTGTAGTTGGACGTTCTTACTTTCTCAAAAAAAAAAAAAAAAAAAAAAAAAAAAAAACGCTTATCAATTTCGATTAGAACAAGCAATCACGTTTGACCGAGCCCAGCTCTTCCGCAAAGAATATCAATGGTAAAGCTTCTAAGCGCTTTTAGGTCGTAGTAAGTACGGAAATTTCGATTCTGGTTTTACATTTTCCGGTAAAGTTGCTATTATATTGCTAACCGACTAACCTCTCAGTGGTTTGCCTCCAGGAGAACACACGTCTTGTTTTTCGACATTTTACAACGACTTTGAATCCATCCATCGCGCGAGAAACATTTCCGACATCAATGCTCTAGTTTCACATCAGCTTATCAAAATCAAATATTTTGTATTGTTAATCTTCTCCAGGTCGTAATAGTTCTGACTTAACGATGGTCTTAACTCACAATTATACCTTTCGAAAAACGAAATTTAAACAATAAACACAACGTAATTCTATTTCAAGCTGGTTTAAACCAGTGACTGCAACATCAAAGATGGTGTCAGCCAATCACGTCATTTCTGTGTTTGACGTGGTCCCATTTGATTGGTTTGAGGCTTTTCACAATGGAATGATCGATATTAAATGCATAAAAAGCAGTGATTCGAGCGATAACGATAAAAAAGATTTTGCTGGAAGAACGAGATATTCCAGGAGCAGACATTTTGATCAGCTCTGTTCGGTTTCCCGATACTTTTCCTCCTCTACAAGAAAGCCACCGTTTGAGCATAGCTTTCGTACATTGCTCAGCTGGTCTGGGTAGCTCTGCTCCTGGAATATCTCGTTCTTCCAGCAAAATCTTTTTATCATTATCGCTCGAATCACAGCTTTTGGATGCTATCTTGTTATGAAGGATTATAAAGCGTCCCACAAAACGGTCCCAGAATGCAACTCGCGGCATATTAGTTACCAGTTTCCCGCGCAACTCCGAAATGGCGAATTTTTAAGATATTACATTAAGTAAAAGTTTTGTTAATCAAGTAGAATTGTTGGTGGTTTTTTTTTAGCCTGTTCCCAGGGTGTTTCTTTCCTTTACCTTTTTTAACCGACTTCTCAGGGTTCAGGTTTTCCTCTCCAAGCGTCGCGCCTCCTGCGCGCTTCTTGCTCACGACAAGTGTAAAGGAGAGAAAACCTCTGGGACCAAGAAAGTGCTTTTTTTTCTGGTGACTTACACAAATAAGTCAGAGACTAACTCCTGAATTTATTTAATTTTTTCCATACCATTTCAATTTTAATGAACAACACGATAGTTTTGAATCTTGTTACAAACATGTTTCGGCAGTCCTGCTGCCATCATCGGTGTAAACGGTTGCAAAACAGAGCGAGAGTATAAATAAAGTAAGTACAAAATTGTTCATTAAAATTATTACACAGTTTCTGCTCTTCAGAACATTTCAATTAAAAATAAGAGTCAAATACTTTGGATAATGAATGCGAAATATAACCGTAACTAGGCATCGTAATTACGTGATTACAATAGGAAGTTATTCCAATGTCACATACCGTACCGTGTACGTGCTGCATGTTAGTAGCGTACGTTTCCCACTCATACGATAACCATTCTTATGGAAAGCCATTTCAGTGTTACTGCATACCGTACCGTGTACGTGCTGCAAGTTAGTAGCGTACGTTTCCCATTTATACGATAACCATTCTTATGGAAAGCCATTTCAGTGTTACTGCATACCGTACCGTGTACGTGCTGCAAGTTAGTAGCGTACGTTTCCCATTTATACGATAACCATTCTTATGGGAAGCCATTTCAGTGTTACTACATTCCGTACCCTATACGTGCTATAAGTCAGTACTAAAAGAAGCCGCTCCATTTATCCCGATACAAGTTCAAGTTTAAACGAGCACAATAATCCGATGGACAATTCATCAGTTCTAGACTACTCTGACGTCATTAACTCTCGCTCCGCTTCAAGTTCGAGCAGATTTAAGTTTTTCCCTAATCCTTAATTCTTCATTGCAGAAGAAAAAACACAGTTTGAAAGCTGGAATTTAAGATGATATATGTCTCACTCCTTTAGGAACTCTTTCAATTTGAGGAGAACGGGGTGTTGCGGTGATTTTTATTATTATTATTATTTTTGTTTTAATTTTATTTTCCTCCAGCCCACTCACAGACATAAATAATGAGCTATCCCTTGTCGAATTATTGAAGCTCTTCCACATGAATTGATTAAAGATGAACTTGATAAAATTCCAACATTCTTAGAGTAAAACGACAGACGAAGAGACCTGGAAAAGCCATTAAATGTTAAGCTATCTCGAACTGGAATGCTCTCTCTGTCCGAATTGCACTTTAGTTATCCGTATGTTGACACGTTCAAATGTCAATTAACTGATAATCATCTGTAGCTTAAAAATTTGCGCCGAATGAGTTATCAGTTTTACCTCTGAAACTTGGTAAAACGCACGCCATCGTATTTTGAAATGCTACAAGCGTTCCGAAATGAAAAGCAGTTTTTGGAAGATAGGTCGTTTCTTGATAGAATGAGTTGCTCCACAGAGGCTTGATGATTATGACTTTTTGGCTCAAACGCCTCTTTTTCCTGTTATTCTTTTATTTTATTTTATTTTTTTAATTTTAATTTTTCTTCTCTCTTTCTCTCTTTCTCTCTTTCTCTCTTTCTTTCTTTCTCTCTTTCTCTCTTTCTTTCTTTCTCTCTTTCTTTCTTTCTCTCTTTCTTTCTTTCTCTCTTTCTTTCTTTCTCTCTTT
>WUAP02057559.1:0-18010 GCA_015163945.2 Stichodactyla helianthus
GGTTGGTTAGTGTGCTGCCTGCTAAGCAAGAGGTCTGTAGTTTGATCCTCAGTGACCTCACACACTTGTTTTAAGAAACAAGTGTGACTATATAAATCATGATCAGTCAGTAAATATATTGCATCATAAAATAATAAAGACCAAATTTATTCAGTAAATGTTCTTTAAAAATGATTTCTGTGATCACGTTTATGCAAAGTTCAGGACATGTGGTCAGTCATTGTTTTTATTACCTAACTAAATTTTTTAAAGTCATCAAAAGTTTTTTTGAAAAGGATAAAAAAAATTTTTAATTACTAAAATTTATCTTAGATTGAAAATTGTGAGTAATTAACTCCCAGTTTGAAATTTTGATGAATAGTTATATTACTATTCCTAATGTGATATGTTGAATAACACTGAAAGCTTTTTTTTTTTTTTTTAATAAAAATAGACTAAAAAAATGAATTATGATTTTGTTTGTTTTATGTTTACTGTGGAATTAAACAAAAAAGTTTGAAGAAATCTAAACAGATATTTCATAAAATCCTACCATTCACACTTGAACTATAACACAGCTAATCAAACAATATGACAAAAGTGCATTAACACAATTGCAGCTTCAAATTAATAAAATTTATCTTTGGAACAAATTCTAACTTTCTTGTTTTAATAATTTTTGGGAAACTTGTTATATGTTAGACTTTGTGGTATCATCAAACTTCTACTGTATGTGTATGTCACAAAAGACTGTTAGAATTTCATGAATTATTAATAGTTTTTGTTCTCCAAAAAAAATGCATAAGGGCAAAATTGTTTTAAAGTTAGAATCCATATGTTAAGATTTCAGTTTATTCTAAACACAGATTTTGCAACATTGTAATAAATATTTTATGTAAAAGGTTTCAAGAATTTTACCAATCACTTTTAATATGTCTTTTTGCTACCTTTAGCCTTGTTTTTATTTGAATAAATACATTTTTTTGAAAGAAAAATTGATGAATTTATAATACCAGTGACTCATAGGATTGTGTAATAAAAAACATGGCCTGATGATATTCTCTGACAATTACCTATCAAGTGTTATTCTTTCTAAGGAAGACTTTATTAAAAAGATTGCTTAGTGATTGACAGTTGTATGATAACTAAAAATTTGTAACAGTTTCAAAGATGACCCATCTTTTTCACCTTTTTATTGAATTTATTGAGATTAAAAACACATTTACACATTTTCTTAACTAGCCTTCAGAATTAATTTATAACCTTAAATTTTTATCTTCTACTGGTTATGGTTCCATGGAATTAAGAATCATGTTTGTTGTTGAAAATGCAGAAATATGATTTTCCTGAAAATAGATGTTTTCTTGGTATTTTTCTTCTTTAATGAGTTTACTATGTGAAAAATTTAATGTTGTTATGTCAGAGGGCTTACAAAATGCCTCTCCTGAATTGGATTCTTTGTATGATTGTATATTGACTATAGAAGATTGACTGAATAAGGGTAGTAGAACAGATGGATGGATGGATGGATTGGCAAACTGTTTGTAATAGCACACTTCCAAGATATGCTTCACTTGTCACACACAAAGGTTTCAATGTGAGGCTTCATGCTACTTTAAATTTATTCTTTTCTCCTGTCCTGAGCAATATGCTTCACACTGAAACATGGAATCTTTACTTAACATATACAGGGAATGTTGACCAAGTGTGAGGTTGGGGGGATATTAGTCAAGTTCTTTTTCATGTTTGTATAGAGCAAAATTATTTGTCCTGCCAAAAATAAAAAACTGTCTGGCCAATTTTATTTTCTAATCATCACCACCATTTTCTTGTTGACTTAATTTTCAGGCAAGTCTAAAGATCCTTACACATCCTCATATTCCCCTGGATACAGAGACCCTGCCTTAGGATCAACACAGGTAACAAATACATGTAACTGTAGTACAGTGTTATACAAGTGCATTGCCACAGAGTATTTTAAGTTCCGCAACTCCTCACTTCCACAACCCACGAATTCATCTGATGGAATAGTTTCATTATTCTCATGTGGCTACCTCACATAAATAGTTATTCCAAGCTCTTTAATGACTTACTAGCAATGATTAGAGACAAAGACTTAAAATCATTTACTAGACACATCAAAGATATGTTAAACTATGAATAATTTATAGAGCAAACACAATAGAAAATCATGACCGTATCAGAGTCTTAAATCGGATAAAGAATCATCCCCATTTGCATTCCACTGTAACTTGATTTTCTCAGCCTAAATTGCTTAATTCATATTAAAAATCAGTACAACATAAAATGTAGTCCTAGACGTTTCATAAGTAATATAAAGAATGAGCCGATTGACCTTCATGGGATAAAAGGGCTCGCCATTTTAAATTGTCATAATGGGCTATGGCTCATTCTTTATACATTAATTAATGAACAGAGCCAAACAACATCTTATTACACATAATTAATTCTTTTATAATTATGATTCAGTTATTAGGATCTTTTTTTTTAGACATACAATAAGCCATTATGAGGTTGAGTATGATATTGTACATTTTGAAGACCAAGGTCTGTGTTATCTGACAAAGCTGTAGGCTGAGGTAGATAACACAGACTCGAGGTCTTGAGAATTTACCATATCTTGCAAAAACCAAATTCATTAATTGTTTACATTTTGTGATATTTAAAATACAAGCAGAAGTGTTTTATTGTGGGATGTAAACATGAGGCAGCAGGCCAAGTGTTTACAGCCATGATAAAACATGAATGCGATTTTTTGACATGACTTCAAAAACTCATATTATATTCTCAGTATTTGTGTAGCTTAAAATTAAGTCTTTTGAAGTAAATTCTAGCATCTTTTTTAAACATCTTTTTTTCCCAGTTCCTTTCTAAATGTTTGCAAACAGTGTATTTAAATAACAGAAATTTAGTAGATAATATTGTAGATGAGCTATAAAATCTAAATTTACCAGAGTTTTAAACACATTTGACTAAGGAGCATGCAAATAACGTAGTATGTCAATTCCAGTAATTCCATCTTCAGCCACCCAGATTGCCATGAGTTCTTGTTGGTTATAGAACTCATTAATAAACATCAGTGTTTATCAACTGATAAAACACTGATGTTTTATTTATGAGTTTTGTAACTAACCGATCTTGTTAGTTATAGAACTCTTGTTTTATTAATGAGTTCTATAACTAGCAAGGTTTGGTGTCTTTATCAGGTATCACTGTTAGGAGACAGTATGTGAAATACATGTGAAAAATGAAATTATAAAGATACCAACCTGCAGTACCAATTGGTACATGCTATTGGCTGTACAACCTACTGAATATTAATGAGTTTTGGAAGCAAATTTAGAAAAGTCTTATCTTTTACTGTTTACAAATCTATATTTTACATGCACCTCCAACACTTGGAATTTGAACTCTACAAGATAAATGTGATATCTGCAGATATCATGAGTTAGTTGTAGGCTTTTTACTAGTGAGTAAAATGTATAATAAATGTATTTATATCTATTCCTCATATGTAACTACATTTATTTTTTCTTTAAATTGCCCTTTGAATAGAAGTGCTTCAATTGAATCATTGTCATCATCATCATCGTCGTTATCATTAGTACATCAAAGCACTTCAGAGCAAGTTTTACCGGGCATAAGGGCATAAACAAAGGTGTTTCTTATAAGAAGAAATATGGCTGCTGTGTGAGAAAAAATCTATTACCAGAAAATAATTTATTTTGTGTTTTTGTTGTTTTAGGGCAGTGGTGGTGGTGGTAGCGATGTTTCATTATCTAGTTCAGACTGTAAGTATTTGATAAATTATTTGTTTTTCCTATAAATGTCTGTTTTTAAATTTTTTTCCAATTTACGTTTTGCACTTTTTCTTTCCAAGGATAAGACAAACAGAAATTAAATATGGTCATTAACATAGAGAGAAATTTCTTTTTTAAAAAAAATTAAAACCTTTCTACCCTGAGGGAGCACAGCACTTCATCTGCCTATCAGATTGCATGTGATAATGAAAAATCAATGGGAGAAATGAGTTTTGGGCAGTCAGATTGAGCTGGTGTGGAATTCAATAGGCAATCCTAGGCAGCAAATCATACTGAAAACAAATCTGATATTAAAACACTGAGAAGTGGGTTGCAAATACAAGGAACAGCCAATTTTGAGGCATTTGGATATAGAGGATGAAACACTTTTTCAAGGATTGATATGACTTTTCAAACCATTAACAATTCTTGGAGAAAATCATTTAAGCCTAATTTTATGTTAATCAAGGTCACATTATTATACTTATTCATGAGTTTAAGAAATAATAGATCAAATGATATTCAAGTACAAAAGTTCTTGATACAAGAATATTTTTTTATCTTCTAGGGAGGTCAAGGAAATACAAATCAAACAAAAACAATGGCTCGCTCCCATCAGTGAGTATGATACTTCAACATTTTAAGTTCAGAAGATTAAAACTGTCAGAAAATATTAATAGGCACTTCGAAATATCTTTGAAATCTCAACTGAGGGTTCATAATAACTCTTTAACAGTTTCGTGCTGGATTTTTCCTCAAGGCTTGATTTTTCCAAAGGCTGGGAAAAATATTAAAGATATTTACATACAATAGGTACCTTGTATCTCCTCCCACTAAATTATAAAACTTTGAAATCATATCAAGCATTTTTTAATGTGTGTTTCTTGGCTTTTTATTCTTTTTATGTTATGAAAAGCTATGCCAGCACACATGTTTAAGTTCCCAGCTGAGCTGTTTTGAATCCTGACAATACATGTAAATTTCTTTTATCTAAACTTTTTCAAGTTCTCATTGAAAGCTTTTGTGGTTCTTTGTAAAAAGCTTTTCATGTTGTAAGGTTCTAATGCTTTTTCATTTCCTTTTACACACTTTACTTCAAGTAATCTTTTGGGAACCAGCTTTTTGAAATCCTAGGCAAAGAAAATATCAGCAAATTTGTAAAAAGCAAATTTGTTTTCTACAAACATGTGTCCCCTATACTGTTATATGTCTTTTTGTCCCAATCACTAGTATTGAGGATTGTCTGCATGTTGTTAGTCAATCAGTGGCAAGATAATGAGTAATGTGTATAATAACAAAAAAAGGTGGCTTACACGTTGCATGATATTGTTAGATTGCATATTCTTTTTTAAATTACCTTTATTCATGGAGAGCTTGCTAGTACTTCTGATCAACTTTTACCAACTGAACAACACAAAACAAAATGATGAATAACAATATAACAAGATTGAAATCTTTTGTTAAGTTCATCTAACACAGCTATAAGAATCATCACCAGCTGAGTGGCATTAAATTTCCTAAACAATCATAGTCCGTTGTGTTTTTTTATTTGCTGGCCCTGTGTTCAAGCACTTTTTTCTACCTGAAAACTATTAACAATTGAATCCAATGCATTTTGAATCTCAGAAAAGTCCAAAATTCTTAATCAGAGTGATACTTTGTCATCTGTGAATTTTTCAAAAAACAATTTCATAACAAAAATTGAGGGCCGGAGGTTTTGATCAACAGTGCTTTGCACAATTACTTGTTTGCTCATCTGGTGAATCCTGGCCAAAACAGCTAATAGCCCACTTCCAAGTTCTCAAAAATGATGCACAAACATGAGCCTTCATGCAAAATCATGCTTGATGTCATGAAATGACTGACTTGTTCTGTTGTCACTTTTTCCTCTATAAATTTTTTGTGGTTCACTCGTAAAAATATACTTTTAATGAACAGAACAAGTCAAAGAAATGCAAGTCATTTCAAGCCACCAAGGAGGATTTAGCCAGAGCCTCGCCTTCATGCATCTTTTTGACTGTTTCAAAGTGGGCTATTGTGGAGTGCTCCATATATGGGCTAGTTAGCAATTGGCCTTAAAATTAAAGGAAAATCTCTGCCATTGTCCGCCAATCTGTATTCTGTAAAATAAACCCCCACGTTTTAAGGGAACTTTCTGTATTTATGGGGAATCAGAATACTGTAATTCTGTACCCTCCATTGATCTTGCTCATATTCGTGTATTAGCGGCCAAAATAAGATTTTCGTGTGTCCAAACTATTCATTATTTGTAGCACTTGTTGACCAAAAACGTTAGGAATTTTCGCTTCTACTTGATTTAGGTTTTTTAGTTTTTGAGAACGATCTTTAAACCACTCCTCCCCTCCTAGTTTTCAGTCAACGGAAAAGAAAAACGAAAAACATCCTTTCATTATACTTAAACTGTTGGTGTAAGTTCCTAAAACTTACTCAAAGCTAATTCTTAAGTATCTACATTTTACTTTCATCATTAAAAAATTGAATTCTGAGTTTAAATCTCAGTACAATTTTAATAAGCTTAACTTACTTTTGATTTGGAAACGACTTCAAACTTTTCGGTTTATTTGGTAATATTTTGGGGAATTACAATGAATTTTGTCTCCTTTTAGGCAATATTTCTTCTATCATGACATATTTATTGTATACTTTCAGCTTGTACCCACCTTTTTTAGTAAAAAATTGAGTCTGAAGTGAAGAATTGTCGACATTTTTTGTAGACATTTTTGGCAGCTTTTCCACATGTCCATCAAACTTTCAAAATACTCGTACAAAAACCCATATTTTGTCCAATATTTACACAGCTTGGTTTAAACTCTTTCCCAAGGTATACATTGGCAGAGTTAAGTTTGTTTTTAGGTATTTTTTTACGAGAATTTTTGGCTCTTTTTTTAATTCCTTCTTTTAACAAACTGCCTGACCTTAGTAAGGGTCTATGACCGAGCACATGATGGACCTTTAGTGCCAAAAGGAACCATTACTAGTAAGGACCCTGTATAACTATGTGCCTTGATGGGCCGTAACATGAACCATATATTCAAAAGGACCCTGCCTTGCGTATACACCAAATTGAAAAAACGTTGTCGGGTTCAAAAGATTAAATCATCGAAGGTAAGACCGAGGAGGATTCTGGGTAAATAGTTCGAAAGGCCGATAATATGCATTGAGCATTACTGTAATTCTCGAAAATTGTTTTCTTCGAGAATGCATTAAAAGCAATGCTCAAGAGTTGCAACAATATCCTATGCATATAATAGTAAATATGGGCTTTATTGAGTACTTACCCATTATCCCTTTCGGTCTTACCTTCGATGATTCAACCTTTTGAATTCGACAACGTTTTTTCAATTTGGTGTATACTGTACATTGTCGGAGAATCCTAGGTAAATTATTATCTCAAAAGGCCGTATGATAACAAAAACCCTTGATAACCCTTAGTATGATACCTAGGCTCCTCTTGTAAAATAATGTGCCGAGTCGGACTATGAAATACTGCGGCCAGAAGCCTACGTTTTCGATTTGACAGATCTCGATCTTCAAAATTAACGATAATACGCTCAGCCTCATCCAGTCCTTGTTCTTTCCATTCATTCAATTTAGATTCGTTCCATCTTTTCGTTCTCTCTCTCTCTCTCATTTTTTTTCTTGGGAGCCGTGGGCTATCACAGCCCCCTTTAATACTTTTCGTATCGGATCAACTTCTATCATTTCAACGTCGAAAGTTTTTATTTCTTCTTTCGCTGAGTCTGTCAATTCTCATATTGGATTCAGTTTGCTCCCGAAAATGAACCTTGTCAAAAACGCCTTCATCGGTCTCTCAGCGCTTCTTTCAAAACATACTCCAGTTTTTGCAGCTTTCTGCCCACACTAGTGAAGTTAAAAGTTTAATTTCTGCTGAAAACTATTTGGGAAGAGTTTTTTGGTATAATTAGTTATAATTGTCTGTTAAAAGTCTTTCCATACCTCCCGTTAAGATAGTGGATCATAATTAGCAGATCGATAAAGAAAGCTTACAAGATTGCTTTTTAGAATGTCATAAAAAAGTGTTTTATATCCAGTCTACCCTGACACCAAACTGCATTTTAAATCTCGTATTCAGCTTAATTCCTAAGGTCAAGACTCGAAGCAGCGAACTTTAAGATGTTTCTGAAAGATAGCTGCGGCTATACTCGATTGGTAATGACTTCTTAACTCAATTAAAAACAAAATTATGTTGATTAGATATTTGCATGTAGCTTTGTCAGCCACTTTCTAGGTAAATAGCTGTTATCTAAAGGTTTACCAAGTCTAACTGCAGTGATAACATTTGAAAATAATCGATAATTGGACAGATTAAAAAAGATTTGAGTCCATATCAATCGCAGCTGCTTTTTCTGTTTAACTCTGAAACACATTCCTTCGGTAGATCATAGCCCTTAGCGGAGTAGAGTTTCACCATGTTATTGGGGTCTGTCTTCTCTCAATGTCAACCCCGATATTTGATATACCAATTAAGAGTGGCCTATTTTGATTGGTGACCCCCTTCTAACTATTTCATTGTCCAGCTTATGTTACTGCTCAAGTTACTAGTAACTTGATATCTCTTGAGAATGCACACCGCCGCATTCTGGGAGTAAAGTAAGACTAAGCCAGACTTGGACTACATGGTTTTTGTTTGAAAAATTAAGCCGAGTTTTTGCAATGTGGAGAGCGCCTTACCCCCACCAGAGAGCAATTTTACCCTATCCTGGAAGAGGCAAGGTAGGTTAGACTCTGTTCGAGTGGTTTCCTTACATTATGGTGAACGAATCTTGAAATTGAGGGCTCGATGTTTGTTTGTGTAATGTCACCTCAATCCAGCTCCTATCTCGAAACGCAGACATCATATCTTTCAAAAGTCGTAAAACAGGACCCCAGATTCTCAATTAGGACGCTAGTTCTCCTGATGAAGGAAGTAGGGATGTTTAGGAAGGCATTTTGGCTTAGTGTGTTGGTTGGATGGTCTAAACTGCGCGCCACATGTGATCGCAACAACTGTCCTAAATGTTGACCCATATACAAGTTGATATTTACCATGTGCCCAGTGCGATGAAACTCGAAGTCAAGAATACGTATACTCCCTTTCGCTAGTTACTAGACGAATTAGACTCATGAATGAAAACAGCAATCTTAGTTGTAATAGATTGAATTTTTAGTGGATCGCAATTTGCCCTTGGGTGTATAAAGCCGAAATTCACCTTTTCTGGCGTCATGAATAGGCCTCTAGACCTGAATGTGGCGTGTGCCAAGATTTTTCAAGAATCGATCAAGTACTGCTCCTTACTTCACATGAAGCACCGTCATTTAATTTACGTCCCTCTTTTACAATTATTGACAAACATTTTTACTTCAAAGGATATCTGCAAGGAAGACTTTCATACATACATAAAAACTGAAAATTTTTATGTCGTAATTTTGCTGCCACTTTGACTATTTGCTGTTTTCATCTAGATTATATACAAGCAAAAGTATAACTGACTGCTCAAATACTTTAACACTTTAAAAATTATATTCATTATAAGCGATTATGATATTCAAAGTGGCTTCTCTGGCTTGAAGTAAACTTTTAATCTTACGGGTTTCAAAATATTTCCTATTAAATTCTTAACTTACTTTCTTTTTAGATAAATCCTTTTTACTTTTATATTAAGAGCAATCGATTCCTTCCTAACCAACGATAGGTAATTTATTTCCAGTTTGTAAGAAAATATATAACCTAGTGGAGTATTTTATGAAGAGCATATCAAATTATCCTTTCAGCTTCATAAACTTGCGTTCCTATATTTTTCGCCAGCCTTTGGCAAAGGTACAAAAAACGCAATTTTGAATTTTCTGATGGACGTGGAAATGCTCTATTAAATCTCGTACGCAAACGTATTTTTTGATCAACACCTAATCTCATTCAATAAAACAATTTTTACGAAGAATTTCAAGTATGTATTTCAAATCCTATCAATTCACGAAACATTTACACTGATTCAATCCTGTTAAAAACTGAATCAAGTTAAAGTATTCGAATTAACTAAAAGCTACTCTCTCATAGCTAAAAAATTAAAAACAAAGTTTAGAAACTGTAACAGTTAAAAAAAAAACACACACACACCTTAAAAATTGTCGTAATACTGATAAGAAAGCCTGAAAGCCTTTTATCATCCAAAGAACTGAGAATTTTCTTTTCCCGCAAGCGAAAAAGGAGTAGGTTTAATGTTAATCCTGTAGAACTGAGAAATAGTTGAAAACGTGGATGGCGCTCAGAAATGGCTTCCATGTTCAATACGCGATGTGATTGGATGTTTTATTTTCATGTCTTTTTTTTTATTGGTTCAGGGAGGAAACCATTTTAGTGCCACGAGCGACTGCCTGAACCACATTAAAAAAAAAGAAAGAAAGAACATTTCGGGGAAAAAAAGAGACAGAGACAGAGACAGAGAGGAATATGAAGAAAAAGATGTTAGAAGCTTTAAAACGTGACTCCTATCTTCACTTCGCTTCTCTGGCTCCACAAAGCTGTGTATTTCTTTTATCCTCTAGTTGAGTAAATTTTTGGGTAGAGTATCTTGAAATGGTTTTCGAACTAAAACAATTTTGCTTTGATGCTGAAGTTAGAAGGATCATACGTCTGTCCCGCGGGTCTCGTCAGTCCAGTTTGTCGATACTATCTGGGAGATGTACTAGGTTTTACAAGATGTAGTACTGATATCCCCAAAACATCGAGTCTGGATGTGCTTTTATTTAATGTTTTTATCTTTATTAAAGTGAATCCGTCAGCCCTAACTGTTTCCGGGTTAAACTTTTTGCACGGTACTAGTTTTCAAGGAGATGATCACATGTTTCAGAGCCAGAATTCAACAAAAAGTGGTAACAACTTCTTCGCGGTTGGGCATATTTTGTGGGGATAAATTTTAAAAGGGACATGAAAGCTGGCGGCAAATTTTTGTTCCCGAATGAGCTTTAGAATCTATTGAATGAGATTGAGAAGTTTTATAATTTTTTTTAGGTATACTCTCCAGGCACTGAAGACATAATGTCACATCCCGGTGATAGTATATCACAAGCACATTACTCCCCGAAAGCAGGGCTCTATGCGGATCCAGGATACTATATTGGTAGGTAATAAATGTCATTAAAGCCTCATCCAACGTTTATCCGTTCATTTTGCATTTCTTCGGCTGTTAAAAACAACACAAAATTTTCAGTGTTAAACCGATAGTGTTTATATTCGGCACAGCTATTTAAAAAACAAAAAGTCTTCATCAAACCACAGAACAGACAATACAGTACAGCCCTTAAAATTCATGTAGGTGAATCGCTTATTGCTTATCGCTAGCTGTCTTGGACTGTCTTGTTTCGAGACTGTTTTGTCTCGCCGAGTTACAAGCTCTAACTTCAATTCATTAGTTTTTATGAGGTGCTTTGTTTAAAATGTCTCAAATTATTGGTTACTTTTCAAGGACTTTTCCTCTTAATAAGTTAAGACTGCTCAACTTTCGAGTGTCTCCGATTCCATTGTTTTAGACACTGTTTCATTTGTTATGGAAACAAATATGAAGTGGTAAAAACTTAAACTAGAAAGCTAAGACTTCTACAACGTTCTATGCTTTGGCATTGCGAAAAGCTAAGATTTATTTAATTTTCAATACTTGTTTTGCAATCCTTTGAAAGCACGCGGAAAGCCAGAAAAATAATGATCATTAGTTTGATGGGAAAATTTTAAACTTTGATTGCCATATAACGCTACTAATTGTTTTGAAAATTAAAGTTTTGCCGCATAACGGAAAATTACCAAAGCGGGAAGATTAGAGCAAAATATAATTTTAAAAATGTGAATTTACTTCATCAGAAGAGCAACAAACGGAATAAGCAAAACGCTTGTTGGCATTTGAAAACATCATTTTCAAAATTTTTTGAGTTGTCTGGCTTATGCCACGGCGTACTCTTTCGGTTATCGCGGTGCTATTCACCATTCTATCGAATATTTTTTCTCTGTATCGTCTTAATTCGAGTAACTGTGGAACGGTCTCTTACAAAAATATAAGTTCGAATGTTTCCTAAAGAAACAGAAAAGTCGGAGTAGAAGATGTTTATCATAAATTACGCCTAAGTGGCTTGTGCCTTGGTTGGTTTTAATTGGATAAAAATAATACAGATAAAAGCGGATTCGTTGCACTAAAACGTAGGTCACAAAAGCTCCAGAAAAATCTGCTTGGTCAAATCGGCGTTAATTCAATATATTTTTCATTATTTATTTACCCCAGCCGTTATAGCGTTCATAATCATCACAACTTCGTCGTCCTCAACAACATCTCCGAAACTGAAAAGTTTTTGTTTTTCGAATAATTGCCCCAGTTTGAGGTCAACACACAAGATGTCCAATTCAGTAACCTTTTTAATCAGGCCTGACCCCAGAGTCGATATATCTGTTCGCGTGCACTCTAGATAAACTTCCTTGTCTGTGCACTATAGTCTACATCCATTACAATAAATCCACTAAGCTCTTAAAATAACAATCTGAATGTACTTTATAAGCAATTGGGGTTGCATGGCCATATGGTGTGCGTAAACCGGGATTCGGGGGGAATAGTTGTGTTGTGTTTTTTTTTGGGGGGGGGGGGGGGGGTAACTAAAGGCTTTTTGTGGTTAAAAACTGGGGCCTCATGGTTTAAAATTGGTGCAAATTTGGTCTTATTGGAGAGGATGTATTTTGTTTCTGCATTGGAGTTAAGTTTGAATTGTTTGCCAGCTACCCTCCCTCTCCCAGAAACATGTCGATTAGTATTTGATAGTTCTCTTGTAGGCTTTTAGTCAGTCGTTATTGCTGTTGACAAAGAGACAGATACATGATTTGATTTCAATATAAATACTTTCAAGCTTTGTCCGTTTTTTAATGGCTTTTCAGTATGGATGGCAAAACCAAGACACGAGTGCGACGTTAATATGTTTTTAAAAGGGTCTTCTTAGGTTGGACCTTCATCTGTTAGATCACACCGTTGTCCCAGTTCAGACAACACGGCTATACATTCTGTACTTAGTTTCCGCTATTTCTTGTCTATGCCCATAATATATAATAAAAAGGACGGGGACTTGAAAATTCTGAAGAAATTTTCCAAAATAATCCGGAAGGGGGGAGAGAAGAGAAGAGAAGAAAGAGAGAAAGGGAAAGCAGTGAGAAGAGAGATTAAGAAATGAAAGAAAAAATTATAGAAGAGAATGAAAGAGAAACGAAAAGGACTGAAAGGAAATGAAGAAAAGGGAAGAGATTGAAAGAGATGAGATGAGAAGACAATGCAAGACAAGACAACTGAGGCAAGAGAAGGAAAGGAAAGGAAACAAAACAAAACAAAACAAAAGATAGATAGATATGGTTGACGGGGTTAAGGCTAGGCGTTTCAGCTATGTTGACAGGTAAATCACATACGTCCATTGTACAGTTATAGAATTGAATGTTGTAATGGTATCTCTTTCCTTCATTTCAGATCATGGTTCTCCAGATCCCTGGGGTCATTCAGGTCAACTAGGCGGGTCCTCTTCCTCATACTCCAGCTCTGGAGCGACATACGCCACAAGTTACGGCATGACCACACGAGAGGGAATGGTATGTACAGTATTCAAACCAACCTTGTATTTTACTTCGTTTATTTTGGTTTTGAAAGTTGACCTTTTTTGCTTTTTGTTTTGAATTTGGTTTTTTAGAAGGACGTTCATGGGATGCCTGCGTTAGCAAAGGCACCTCTACATCATCAAAGGGTGCGATTCATAAACCTATCTAGTGCCCAGACTACCTCTAATCTAGTGAGCCATTTTGAATTTGAAGAAAGGACTGGGATCGAGCTTGAGCTCTTTTACTTCGACCAAGCCTTTCTTCAGTTTTGAACTGGCTGGACTTAACGCTAATGGTGCCAAAAAGAGAGGGGGGAATAATTCTAGTAATAAAATAAACAATATGTTTTCTTTATGAATATTCATGCTAATTATCTGGTTTCACATGGCTAGGTATGCATAGATTTAGCTATTCGTAAAAGTTTTATTGGAGTAATACTCTTCTACAAAAGAAAAACACATAAAAACAAAACCAGAAATACAGAAAAAACGACAAATCCCGAGAAAACTCATTGGGCAAGTATGCATATCTATGCATACTTAGCGTCGATGTCATGCACAAGCCATTAATTACCATAAATATTGAGCAAGGCATATTAATGAAATACAATTTTCATAAAGAAAGGTTTTTTGGCCATACACATTAGCGTTAAGCATTGATTTTTCTTTTCTCATGTTTGGCATTAAAAATCTAATCCAAATCCATAGGGAGTTCTATTTCTAAAGTTGGGCTCCCTGTGGTCGCTCACTCTTTCTCCAGTCTTAAAAACTGATCAAAATCTTGTTAACAACTACAACACATTGTCAGCAGTTGTCTTTGCTAATGCCTGCTCATGCGTACTAATTAAGAACTTAACTGTGGTGTAACAATATCTTCCTCAGAGCCTGCGTTTCTCCTGGTCAGCGTAGAGGAACGAGAGGTGCTGATCAGAAGGAACGCAGGCTCTGGGAACAAGAATGATGACGTAACACAAAGCTGTTCAGGAATGGGACACCGTCTTTTTGGCGATTAATTTCTGCGCCTTATTTTCGTTCCACTTATTTTGGTAACACTTCAACTTCGCGATTTCTTTCTTTTTCTTCTTTCTTTCTTTCTTTCTTTCTTTCCTTCTTTTTTTGGTGAATCGCGAAATTGTTGTGAAAAATTTATTTAATAATGTATACATTCTAACCTCAGTCTTCTGCTTCCCCTAACCTAAGAACATATATCCAATATACTGGAAACCCCCCAGTTAGGTGCGGTGTAAAAGGTGTCTCATTCATGAAAACTCACTGTATTTCTTTTAACAAAATTGTTTTCTCATCTAAAATCTTCTACGTGATGTCATATCCGCCTTGTTGATTTTAACAAAATATCTGCCCTTTTTTGTTGTATTCTTCAACATGAAGGGCCCTGGCTTCCGTTACTTCGTCATCTAATTGCAAGAGGGTCTCAGGAAAGCTGTGAAACTGATGCCTCATTTGTTTTAAAAACGCTGTATTTCCTTTAACAAAATTTCTTCATTCATCTGAAATCTACGTGACGTCATGCCCGCCATTTTGGATGATTTTAAAAATATCTGCTTCCTCCAATATGGCGGCCATGGGTTGTTTTTCTTCCTCTGAAAAATATATCTGAAAGAAATAGATAATGTTCGTCGCCTCGTGTACAGTAGATTTCGTAAAACCGTGAAAAAAAAATCGTATCACACAATCGCTGGAAAACGGAGAATCTACAGAGAACTCATTTCAAGTAATAAATCCATACTAAATCTGTTGTGGTCTATTGTTGTTCTATTCATTGTGCTACATCAGTATACATATGTTACGGTGGTCATTGTATTTCTATGAATACACTTTTTCCAAAAAACATTGTCACAGCCGAATGCAACAAGCCAAGTCCGCCAGGCGGTAATTAAGTAATTCATCCATTTAGATCCGGCTATTTTAGTCTTTACAATGGCAGACTGCTATGCTTCCCAAGATCAAATGTGTGTCCGAAAACTCGGCTAATATCCTGACCAAAGACATTTGCTTTTTGTTTCGGTCTTGCCGCTTGTTGCCTTTAGCTGTGACAACGATTTTTGAAATAGGTGTATATTACATCAACTGCGTGCTCTGTAGACTCTCCCGTTCGGAAACTGTCATTGGCGGTCATTTTCAGATAAGGTTAATCTATACCATATTTGGAATCATCCTGGACTACTCAGCTTCTTGTTTGCAGTTTTATCAAGATTACACAATCACAGTGAGCAAGATTATACTGCTCATCCAATCAAAGTGCTCCAACAAAGCACGGTCGCGGTACGGCATGAATATGAGTTTTTCACTGTCGTACGAAATCTTCTCTCTATTGAAGTTACATCTTCCCGAAAGCGCCGGCACCCGAAAAACAATCCATCTGGTTTTTATTTGGATCCATTGAAATGATCATGTGACATTGCATACTTTTGCGCGCGTAGATTGTGGTAGCGACGTTTGGCGTGTAAAGTTTAGAGTTTAATGCCCATATGGAAAACTTTAACATATTAAAAGGTAAACTGCAGACTTCACGCTCCAAACGTCGCCATCGTATTCTATGTGCGTAAAGGTATGCAATGTCACATGATCATTTCGATTGATCCAAATAAAAACTAGATGGATTGTTATTTATTTAGTTATTCGCCGTTTATTCATTCATTCATTCATTCATTCATTCTTTTTTTTTTCTTTTTTTCCGGGCTGCCGACACTTGAGGGAATTCGGTATTACGTGATGTTCGTTGACTAACCTTCCTTTTCTCTTGATGTTTTCAGAGCTATCATCCAATGAGCCACAGTGAAGCGATGGACAGACTATCAGGATTACCACCCATGTCATCCTTTAGACAAACCGCCAGTCTGCATGGACAGTCATCTCCTTATCTACACTCTGTTTCTCCTCCTCTAAACGGCAGCGACCCGATGGGTATGTGCGCAATACCCCGCAGGAGGGTAGGGTGGGGGTACTGCCATATATATAACCTATACGGGGATATCTAAATCTTGCAAATCTACTTAACTTTCACTCGGGCTCCTAAAATTAACTTCATTTTCTTCCAATATTCCTGGGCTTTTCAGGTCACTCATCAAGAGCGCCAACTTCGGGATCTCAAACAGGCGACACACTCGGGAAAGCACTGGCATCCGTAAGTCAGTTATTGCATCACTTCTAGTAGAAGCAAGGATGGTTCAGTTGGTTAGTCACCTACCTTCTGTGCATGAGGTTCGAGAGTTCAATTCCCAGTGACCTCGCATCCTTGGTTCGACATCTTTCCATTCCGTGTAGCTTTAAATTATTTAGCTTTTAAAAACTCCTAAATCGGAGCACTGATGGAGAGAGGGGGATAAAGGGCGCAACTTCGAACGCTTTATACATGAGCCCCTGGCTCGGGAGAATTGGGCAACTATTCCCTGTGTTATCGAAGTAAAATGAATTACCTTTACCTTTTTTTTCTTTCTCAAATCTGTGGAGTTAAATATAGACCCCTTTATACTTGTGTTCCCATTTTCAGTCCACGTGTCATTCCCCTGGGTTTTATTTCTTTGTTTAACGGTAACACTTGAGAAAATAAATTAATATAGATGTACCTCAAACAAAGAACCTTATTCCCAAGAATCACATGTCATTCCCTTGGGTTTTATTTCTTTGCTTAATGGTTCTGGTTAGCGAAAAATAAAACACCTAAGGAAACAACTCGTGATCTGAAATGGGAAACATCAAAAATGCCATCCAACTCCTCTCCGCCAACTACAACGTTTTTTTGTAATGTGCTTCATTTCTTTTCTTCAGATATACTCCACAGACAATGGTACAACTTACTCCTCGAATCCTTCCACCCCAGTAGGTTCGCCCCCACCATTAGCTAGTGTATCTGAACGGCCTCCTTCAGGTAATATAACTATGATCCTTAGGCCTAAATATCGACGCTGCTTTCTTACGATCCATTTCGTGTCGGTTTCAATAAGGGGTCGGGATCATACCTCTCTTTTTATGAATTCGAAAATTTTCAGAAACTCTTATTCTTCGTGAGTTTGCTTATAATTTTTACTTACCAAGTGTTTGAATGACAAAGGTAACCCACATGTTGTTTTAAGTCGAAAGGACATCAAATGAGTCTGCATTCAATGACCCAGCGGTCTTTTATTTCCTCTTGGCCAATGAGAGCGCTGTTCTCCTAATTGTTTTCAATGTTAAAAGTTTCTTTACTGATTTAATCTTCCTAGCTGGTTCCGGTGCGTCTGGTCATTCATCAGGATGGGGTCGCGCAAATCAACCAACATCACCCCCCTATGAGAACCAATTACACGCTTTGGTAAGTGTCAGTCTTTATCTGTTGCCGTGGTAATAGAAGCTACTGATTCCTTAAGGTTTTTTTGGTGTTTTATCGAATGTATGTTTGTGTAATATTCAGAAAAAGCGAACTTAGGCCAGGATTATACGGTACCGGACGATTTTGACCGTTCAAAAAGTTGTACTTTTAGGCTTTCCGTTTACACGGGACCGCGCTATCCGGATAAAAATTCGTACAGTGATCTTTTGTGCAATTAAAGAGACGGCTCCGTGTAAACTGGTGTAAACGG
>WUAP02057670.1:0-18008 GCA_015163945.2 Stichodactyla helianthus
CGGTCAAGCTCGGAAATCCATACTGCGCCTCAGCTTTCAAGGGAATGTCTCGGGGGTATGGTTAGTGTGTTCACTGACTTTTTTGCATAAATTACCGTGGCAGACCCGGGTTCGAATCCCGAAAGAATCGTTGATTTTTTTTTTTTTTTCTTCTTCTTCTTCTTCTTCTTCTTCTTGCTTTCAGTCTTTTTTTCTTGATTTTTTCCCCCTCCAAATCCATTAAAAAATTCAAACGGATTATAAAGTCATGGTGCACGAGTTAAATAAGTGAACCTCGGAGCAGGACACCATTAATCATTCGAGTATCTTCAGAAGTTTTTTTAAAACATTCTACAGTCTATCTCCAATGGCAAAGCTTTCCATGGAGTTGCAGCGGCGCGATCTCCCATGCTTGTAATGTGTGGGGGGTTGGGGTGGGGGACACGATAGTAACTCGTTACTTCAGATCAAAGGTTATACTATTCGCCAACTTGTTTTTCAAATCCATCTATCTACTAGATTCTATTACTGGCTCATTAGGTTACCGGCTGCTAAGGCTATGATTACATCTTTCCTCTAGGGTGCAGAAAACAAATTTTGAACATCTGTTGTAGAACAGGTCCGAGCGGACCAAGCGATGAATATTTCACGTGACAAAAATGCAGCGTCCAATAGGAAAAGCTGTTAGAAATTTGATGCTACAAACGGAAACTTTGGAAACGACTTTCTTAAAACTCGAGACTAAAAAATATAGAATAAAGCGGCAAGAACTTTTATTAAAAAAATAACTTTTGAAGTGTATAGTCGTCACGCTGTGATCCTTAATACTTTAAAAAATTCTTATTTAAGTTCGACAACCAAGATATATTGGCGCGTGTACAGAAATGAAATTTCGGAAACACACACCCCATAGGAAATAACAATTTTTTCTCTTGGATATTAAAAAACAACGAATTAACAGGGAGTTTCAATGGTATTGATCTCTATACCGATGAAGGTTGTGCCTTGATTAGATATTGTAATAGATTTGCATTTGAAAGTTAAATATGGACAAAAAGAGCAGCATGATTCAAGAAAGAGTTTTCCACCTGTATTGTTGTAGCTACTTCAGTGAGATGTTAAAATTTCTGTCAAAGAGTTCCCGTATCAGTTTAATCGATCTAGGACCAAGACAAGCAAGCCTGATCTTTTAATCTGTTACTAAGTTTCTGGATTTCACTAATAGCTGAGTTCTGCTATGGAAAACTACTCTTCAGGTCGGTTTTCAAACGATTCTCAATTCTTCACCTGCCACTTCTTGTCGGTAAACTTGGAAAATCCCATCTATGTTTATGTCATGGGAATCGTGACAAGCACTTTGAATGCAGTGTTCGCTGTTCCAGCATTTTTTGGCAACGTGATGGTTATAGTAGCGATATGCAGGACAACGTCACTCCATAACCCTCCAAACTTCCTTATTTGCAGTCTTGCTGTTTCTGACTTCTTGACCGGGATACTATGCCAGCCCTTACATATTGTGTATAAAGTAGCCGAGTTTGGTGGAGATTTTGATACATTTTGTAAAGG
This sequence comes from Stichodactyla helianthus, assembly GCA_015163945.2. Classification (NCBI taxonomy): domain Eukaryota; kingdom Metazoa; phylum Cnidaria; class Anthozoa; order Actiniaria; family Stichodactylidae; genus Stichodactyla; species Stichodactyla helianthus. The sequence continues at coordinate 1,546 of WUAP02057670.1, forward strand.
ACGCGTCGCAATGGAACTAATTGGCTGGATAGCTTCAGCTGTAAGCTGTGTAACTCTTTGTATGATATCCATTGAGAGATACCTTGCTTTGCATTTCCACCTAAGGTATCATGACATCATTTCGATCCCAAAACTAATTCTACCAATTACAGTCTCATGGATTGTTTTTACTCTTCTTTCCGTTTCTCGCTTCTTCAACTCAAACCCTTCCGTTTTTGTGACAGTGAACATGTCTATATTGGTGTTGAGTCTCATGCTAACCTTCTGGGCCTACGCTAAAATTTACAAAATCGTTAAGCGACATCGTTGCCAAATCCAGAGCCTTGAAAGAGCGTCGCATCTCGCTGCGACTCAAAAGCACGCGATGAACTCACTAGACTTTGCCAAGTATCAGAAATCTACCAAGACAATGTTCTTAGTATTGGGGTTGTTTTTGATTTGTTATATTCCTTTCCTGTGCGTGCAAATTGCTTATAAGATGATTGGGTACACTAGTACTATAAAGGTGGCAATTCAGTTCTCGGGTACCGTTGCTTTCATGAGCGCATCCTTCAACCCTGTTGTTTACTGTTTGCGCATTCAACACCTTCGTCGTGCATGTCGCAAACTAATTCCATTCCTGAATAACAACGAACAAATAAATAAGAGCGTCTCTATCAGCCAAAATGGTATTCGTAATGACACGATTAACAACTGAAAAGGACCTGTTGTATAAGACTTTTTAGCATGTACGCTAGAGCGCAGAATGTAAGCAAATGGTACTGAGTTGTGGATGCTAGCAAACACTTGAAATACAAGAGTTTCATTTGTATTTTTGACTATGTTAATCTATCACCAAGTGGAGAAATCCTTGAAACTGCTGCACGACCTTCCTTCTTTTTGAAAGTTTTTGCTGTTAAATTAAACTTTTATTTCTAGTTCCTTAAACTGCAACCCCGTATAAGTGGCAACTCCAAAATTCTGCTTTAGCTTTAGGAGGAATATTCAGTGAAACACTGAGTAGTTTTCCTTCGTTCCGTTTGACATGGAAAGTTTAGACAATAAGGATTGCCGGCAGGTTGGAAACGACCATCAGATAACAAACAAACAAGATTTTTCCAAAAGGAAAATGAATATTAATCATACGTAGTTGCCCTTTTTTGAGTTCAAAACATTCCTTTTCACTTTGACAGGGAGAATACATTTGCGTCTCTTTTTTGATTAACGTCAAGCTGAGTAAATATATGATCAGTCTGATTTCAGTATTGTGTAGTTTAGAAAGTGCGTTACAAGACCAAAAGATGCCGAAGAACAAACAACACTTACCATTTTATGATCAGGAATTGATTACCATGGCAACAGGACGATAATAGATACGGCGTGCTTCAAATATTTATTTCATATAATTAAGTGTACAAATACAAGGCTTCTTGGGGTAGCGACTTCATGAACAGTATGTGTCGCGACTGTTGGAAAAAAATCTTCTTTGATTCAATACTGTTTTCAAGATTAGTAAAAGTGAATACTGTTATGTCTTGGTATTGTAGCATTCAATTGTCCAGCAAAATGTACAACTGAGTGTATTTGGTCGATAGTATACCAGTATTAAGATCATGAGTTCGTATGTGCATAGGTTCATAACGTGTTCAGTATTAGTGAGACTAGTAGTCCAGTGAACGATAGGCTGTTTATTGGCTCTTTGCTTTAATTATAAATCATTCTATACTCGATCCCTCAGAGAGACTATAGACTATAGACTATACGTCACTAGGACAGACCCACTAACGTACAACATATGTTTTATATGAATTGTAAATTATACTATTTTTAAAATAATCCAGTATTTCCTAAGAATAAATGGAATCTATTGGAATCAAACTGTGCACTTTTCATTTAAAAACTAGACTCAATGCGTCTAATCTAGAAGAGTAAAGAATGTTCACGGAGCTATCCCATGAGTCTTTCCGATACAGATTCGCACTCGTAACGTCCAGTCCACAGTAACCACTGACAACCACCACCCGCCATGAGCATTTATTGCAAATCTGGCAAAGACGAACCAAGGTGTACGCGCAGGTTGCTCAGAGAAGAACGAATCAGCTTGACAGGAATTGTGGGGCGTGCAAGTCTCTTGAATGCTTCGTATCTATGGTAACCATCAAAGGAATAGTAATAGTTTCCTCCCAATCTTCCTTTCACCCATAGAATATCGAGAGGAGGGACAAGATCTTCAGTGTTTGGATTCTATTGAAATTTTGATATGAATGAAATATCAAGACCATGGAAGTGATAATTTAAAAATTGTCTTTTAAATCCCCCTACCCCCCAAAAAAGAAAAGTTAATAAAAATAAAGAGGCTTTAAAAGATATCATTTTCCATATCTAACCATTCATTTAGGAAACTGTAATGAATTTTACTTGAAGTGATATAGATTCAGCTTGTTTGACTTTCCAAACATGTCGCGTTTCACTGAATATGCATTTGCAATAATGTAATAATATCCTTGGTTTTATAATCTTTTAAATGGATTTGAATAATCAATTCGGTAACACGCTAGTTTTCAAGACTGACGCTTTGGCTTATTATATATTGTATATAAACAAGATTGTGCTGGAAGCGAAAAGTACCTCTTAAGACGAGGGTTTGGTAGACGAGGAGAATAACCATTCAGGAGAAAACCTTGTTAATTTTTTCCGGTAAAAAGAAAAGAACCTTGCACAACACAAAGCACCATGCATAATTGATTTTCCGGCAGATTTTTTTTTTTAACCATAGAATTTCTAAATTTACTTTTTGAGTTGCATCTTCCCAAATTATATTAAAAACAAAGGAATAGTTTTTTATTCAGCAAATTCTTTGCTCTTCACAAAAAGATTAATGTCACTTCTGGGGTATATCAGTTGGAATTAGACTATTACCCATGATGAGTTTCAATCAAATTATGATTTCACTGCCCATTTAAAAGAAAGTTCAAGCAAAACAAATAATACCAAAAAGTCCATTAAATTTGTACTTCTAGGAAATATCTATTAATATTCTAAACGTAGGCGTACCTTGAGTGTTTCCATAAGAGATGCTACTTTCCTCTCTTCTAAGACCGGTGGGATTGGGCGAATAATAACGTTGATAGGAATGTTGTGTACTTCGTCTATCCCTGCAGAATGAACACTACTGTATCTATCCACAGTGTGTCGAGATCTGACAGTATTGTGAACATTCCTTATATGCATCGTTAAGATCAAAACAATTCCCAATAGTAAAGCTGCTCTTATAGCAGGAATGGACATTGAGAGACTACAATCTAAACAAATTGTTTGGAGTAAAGTATTTATAAATTTCCAGTCTGCCGAGCCTCGCTTCACGTTTAGGCTAGTTTAATTGTGACGTCAGTCCGTTACCAGGGTAACCAATAGCATTGATGCGATGAATATATGATGCCTACAAGGTAATGAATTGGTACCAACAGGTGTTCAGTTAAGTTTAATATTAAATCTTGAATTCTAAAGTTTTTTATTAAAAATGTACCAGTGTTGTGCTTACTTTCACGATGTGAAAACAAATACGTGTTGTTGACGGCACTTGGCGCGCGAGTTTGATCAACAGCGATATGTCAAATATGTATGCAAAACAGCCGAAGCTCAGGTGTCTTGTGCGGGTTCTCACGATGATATTAATTTTGCATCTCGTAATTTGTTTAGATTAAAGCATCCAGACGAATTATTTTTAATCAGTTTTCTACGCGCCCTGGAAGGCACAAGCTATCACGCACAGGACATCAGATCACTTTCCTAATCAATATTGTACTTTTATTTCATCATCTTATACACACTTTTTTAAAATCGATAAAGAAAATTAAGTCTTTTAAACAAACTTTAACAAGAAATAGATAAGAAAAACGGTACTGTACCTAAGTGATATAAGATAGCGTTGACTCTAATGACTATAAATAAGTTTACATGGCATAAATACCGTATTATGATACAAATTAATGATCGAGTCGCGTGGCCTGCTTTTTTGGCAATTGGTTTGCGTCGCTAAATTAAGCGTGCAGGTTTGTGCATAAGTGTTTCTCAGTTGTGCCTCTTAGTCATTCCTGATCAAATGTCTTCTTATTACTAAAGCATTTCATGTATAGCAATCATTGCCAAACTTGACTAGTAAAATCTACAATTCAACTTGGAATTAATATCGCAGTAAACGTACTAACTACTCGTTACCATCTTCTTTTTCTCGGCTCGTTCCTTGACTCTGAGTCGTATTTCTTTAGCAGTCTCATCGGTCTTCTTCAAGCTTTTTTCAGTGGCTAAGAGTCTCTTTAGTTTTCCTATTTGCAATCTGTTTGCTTTGTTTCGTTTTACTTCTTGGTCAAGTTTAGCTTGCAATTCTTGTGGATTTGTTTCTTTTTGCTGAGCATTCTTTCGTTGTCTTTGTGATAACAAATAAATGACTAGTTGCACTGCCATCAAAATAGCTGGAATATACGACTTGAATACCAGTGAGGTTACCATAGCGACGGTGCTTAGCGTCACTCCAGCAGTCATAAATAACTTTTGAACGTTTATTCCTTGATTGGCTGGAGTTGGGTGTGTCTTTACTTGATTTCTAGTTCCTTTTAATCGCGCCTCTGCCAAAGTAGCTAGTTCTTTCACTGTTTCTTCAATATCTCCAAAGTTATGTAAAGAATCTTCTTCAAGCTCGGGCAGTTTTCGGCTCATTTCGTAATACAGTCTTACTCTTTCGCTTGCTCTTTCTTTGGAAATGTTTCGCATTGTTGCATCAATGTCAGGATCTTTTGCTTGTTCTATGTCTTCTTCTTTGAGTGCGCATTTCATCTCCTCTAACTCTTTCATCTGTAGGATCAACTTAGCTAACGTTACTGCTTTACCTTTTCTGGTAATGTATTCATTATCTATCTCTCGTACCATAATATCCATAGCAGACTTCTGGGTTTCCACAACTTCATGTTCCTTTTCAAGAAGTTCTGTCAAGTCTTCCAGTTCTGCGCTTTTATACAGCGCAGCTTCTCTTTCTTCCAGCAGTTTGTTTCTAAAGCTTTTTATCTTGTACCACGAATTTGCTGCGTATAAGGTGAATAGAACGATAATTGCACATGGTGCCGCTGGATGGAGGGCTGTTAACTGATAGATACCTACTGCTAGTGCAACCCATAATGGCAGTGATCTTGAACGCAAGGAAAACATCTTTAGATCACCTTCAAGATTTGCAACAGTACTTTGCTTCCTCACATCTGACAGTTCCAAACTAGAATCAGTTGCCTCACGTTTTCGTTGTAATTCTTCAACAGCATTTCTAAGTTTTATGTACTCGTCAAAATTCGTCTTATTTTGTTCGTGTTCTTCAATTTTTGCCTTTTCTAATGCATGTAACATCCTTTCCAGATCACTGATTTTTCTCTTTTGTTCTTCTAAAACGTCAACTTCATCTTTTCCTTCAAGTTCCTCTTCCTTTGCTGCTTTTCTTTGTATTTCTTGCTGCAGATGTGCCTTCAGTTCCTGGATTAGTTTCTGTTCACTTTCGACTTTGAGCTTTCTTTCTTCATCAAGCAACATAACCTCATCGTCATCTACATTCGTGCGCTGTGCTTCAGCTCCAAAGCTTTTCAAGTAATTCTCAGCTTTCTGGCGATAAACCTTTAATTCAATTGCTGATAGGATGAAAAAAAGAGGAGTCGCGACACATGGCAACACTACTCTCAATGTACTTGCCTTCAGATACTGGGAAAGAAAACTAAGACCAATTGCAATAACAACATACGCCAAAACCTTAGCTTTCCAACCGGATTTTGGAAAGTCTTTGGCGTCTGAAGGCAAATGCTTTGCTCTGATTGGTGAGATTTCAACTGGTTGATTTTCTATTGATGGTTGTTTAGCAGTGTTTTTTACGGAATTGTTCGAAGCAACTCGTACTAATGGGATCCCATCTGTATTGTTTGGCTCTTCGGTACTTTGTAAGATACTTTTGGGGTCAAGATCCTTACTACTATTTGCTTTGTCGATATCTTTGGATTGATATTGAAGAGACTCGGAAGTATTCTCCTCATTTTCTGGAACTGTCTCTTTCTCTTCCTGTAATTTTCTATCTTTACACTGTTCAGTACTACTAGCTGTTATAGTTTCTTCTTCAACGTCTCGTGACTTTGTGTTCGGAGCATCATCACCAGACTTGCCTGGGGACTTCACAAACACCAAATCAGCATTCTGAACTTGGCTTTCTTCCCCGAAACACACGTCATCTTTTGAAACTCTCTCATGGTAGATTTTTCTTAATCCTTCGAGAAGCTTTTCCATCCTCTTTAGTTTCTTTTCTTTTTCTTCCAACTGGATAGACAAAAGCTTGTGTACGTTCTCTTTACGACGTAACAGATTCCTGTCTATTTCATTATCGTCGCGCTTAATTTCCTTGATGCCTTCTTTCAGTTCTTTGACAGTTTCTGCTCTGTTCTCGACTTCGTCTTTCATAGACTTTAGTTGGTTTTCTAAATCATTCATTATAACTGCTGCATCGTTCGTTTCTTTTTCTGGTAACAAAAGCTGGACGTCACTAAGAATTTCCTCCCTTTTACTTTCAGTCTTGAGGCTGTGGTACAAGTTCTTAATCATGGCTATCGTTTTTTCCTGCTTCTCTATCTCTTTATCCTTTTCAGCGACAACTCTTTGATTATGTTCCTTGACCTTTTCCATCACTGTTGCCATGTGGATGACCTGTTCATGTAATCGTGTTGACTGCCCACCTCCCTGCAAAACATCATCTTTTTGACACATGACGGGCAAAACTTTGTCAGAATCGTCGTTACTTTTCTTTACACCCTGTTCATCTTGGTACGCCTCGCTTACTGTGTGGGTAACTGGAACTTTATCACCATTGTTTTGACCCCTGTTGTCTTTTAGATCAGATTTCATCGAATGTACATCACTGTTCAGTTGGTTGATAGTCAGGTCTTTAATTTCGATATCTGTCTGAAGTAATTCACAAAGAAGTCGAGCTTTTTCCAGAGCGTTAGCAGACTTTTGAGCATGCGCTTCGTGTTGTTTCAATAACTGTTTGTAACGATCTATTTTATCTTGCATCTCTGATACATGTTTCTCGCTTTGTTCCGTCTTCTTTGTAGCTTTGATGCATTCATCGGTGAGTTTTTTGATTTCTTCGTCTTTTTGTGATAACTCTGTTTCCAAACCATCAAATTCCTCTTTAATTTCCTTTAGATGTGCCATAATATCTTTACCTGATGTTTCATCCACTACTTTCTCCTTGGTATCTTTCTTGTGCCGATGTGATTGAGACAACTTACCAATTTCCTTTTCAAGTTCCTTGATGTATTTTTCTTTTGCATCGACATTTCTCAACTTGTCTTTGTGCTCTTTTAATACATCAGCCTGTATTTTAAAAGTGGCAATGGTTTCTTCGATCTTTAGAGACAAATTATTATTTTCTTCTTGCAGCTTACTGAGAGTGTCTTCCTTTTCGTTTGCAGCTATTTCTAGTTCTTCAATCTGTTTCTTTAATAGCTGATTATGATCAAGACGCTCTTTGGCAAACTTGTGCTCTTCTTCATAATACGTTTTCATTAATTCACATTCGTCTTCTTTCTCTTTCTTCTCTTTTAATGCAGTCTCCTTCTCGTCTTGCAGTCTCTGTATTGTTACAGTTCTGTCGTTATCTTCTTTTGTTCTTCCTTCCACAGTTTTTGTCAGTTGTTCGACCTCCAAGTTCTTCTTGTCGTGCTCCTTACTAATGTCTTGGAGCATTTGTTCTAGTTTTTGTAATTCGTTTTTGAAGTTATCAACACTTTTTCGCTCCTCCTGTAAATCATTATCAGCTTTCCTCAGTTTGATTTCAGTTTCTTCTCTTTGTTTTTTCTCTGAATTCAGGGCGTCTTCAGCTGTTTTAGCTCTCCCCTTATAACAACCAATGGACTCATTAAGCCGGGCAATTATTTCATTATTTTCCTGGACCTGCTTTTCATACTCATCTGCTTTGTTCACGAGCCTCTTTTTTATGTTTAACTCATTGTTCAAAAGTGCTTTCAGTCTGAGGGCATTCCTTTCGGCGCTGTAATCAACATTGCCGTTGAAGTCTACATCACTTACATCTATTTCATCAGCTTCATCCAACGACAATCCCCAGGCTCCTAGGTCTTCTTCCAGCTCTTTAGACAATTGAGCAGATATTCCCTTTAGTTTTTCTAAAGCAGACTCAAGTGTTTCAATCTTGCGGTTTTGTTCTACATTCGTTTCTTTGAGCTTCTGAGCCATTTGATCTAACTCTCCAGCGTTAATGATTTGGGATTTAAGCATGTCTTGAAGATCTTTGACAACAGCTTCGTTTTCAGCTCGTTTTTTAAGTTCTTGATTGAGATCCTCGTTTCTGAGTTGTTCACTCCTTAAAGCAGCCTTGATCTCAGCCAGTTGGTCATCTAGCTCAGCAAGTAACTTGTCCCTGTTGTTGTACGCGCTACTCTTTTCATTTAGTAAAGCATCGAGTTCTCTGTTATGTTCTCTTTCCTGCTCGATCGTGGTTTTCAATTCATCGAAAAGTTCTAAATCCATCAGAACTTGCTTTTCCAGTTCTTTAGTTTTTTCCTCGAGTTCGAAACTTCTCTCGCGCTCCTTATCTAACAGTTCAGAAATCTCTCGATTCTTTGCACTTTCTAAATCGATATTTCCCCTAAGTTCTTCGAAAATTAGTTCATCTCTGCTGAAATGTTCTTCCAATTCTTGCAGTTTTGATTCTGCTTTGGACTTTGTCATTTTTTCCAAATCTATTTCAGCAAAAAGATCTTCTATCTTGCTTCTTTCTTTTCCAAGCTGATTCAACAAGTGGTTGATTTCTTCATCTTTCTCTATGCTCTCTTTCTCAATCTTTTCCAGTTTACTCAAAAATTCCATTTTCTGTTTTTCTTCAGCGGAAAGATTTTTGCGCAACTCTTCCACGAGTTCTTTGTCATTAGTTGCCGATTCTTCAGCCTCTTTCAAGTGACTCTCCAATTCATTTAATCTTTTTTGTTCGTCTTGAAGTCGTTCGGTTACGATGCCATAACATTTTCTCTCTGTTTCCAAATCTTTCTGTAGTTCATTGATAATGCTCGCACCATTGTATGCTTCGTCTTCAATCTCCCTCAACTTCACTTCAAATTCATATCTTGCGTTAGTTTCTCGTTCAACGTCTTCTCGTAAACGTTCTGAAGACTCTCTCTCTTCCACAATCTTGTTTTTCAAGTTTTCTATTTCTCTTTCGTATTCCGCCTTGAGCAACTCGCCGACTGAGAGACTTTCTTGCATTTGATTAACTCCTGTCATTTGATTTTCAAGTTCTTTGTTCAACTCTTTTTGCTCATTCTCCTTTTGTTTGACTTCTAGTTCAAGGTTTATAATTTCCTTTTTCATCTTTTTTATCTCATTTTCTTTCTTTTCATTTTCCATTCTCGCTTCCAAGAGCGTCTGCCTGAGATTTTGTAGGATAGCGACGAGTTCAGTGTTCTTCTGAATAACGCTTCTAAATTTCTTCAGAACAACGTCTATCCTCTTTCCTTCTTCTGCAAAGATTTGCTCAAAAACCTTTTCAAATATCAAAAGATGATGAATAAGTTCGCGTTGTTTTGCTTGATTTATTTCTGGTTCTTGTCTTTCAGCTTGTGCGTCTTGTTTTTCATTTTCATCGTCAAAGTAAACAGTTTCTCCAGATTCTCCTTCTTCGTGTTCGTCATCACCCTCGTGATCTTTCTCATCGTCAATCAATGGCGGAAGCAAAAGCATGGGATAAGCTAGTAATTCACCTTCTTGTCTTGTTTCTTCAATATCTTCTGAAACCAGCCTTCTATCCTCTAGTGTGAAGTTATCATTTTCAGATGACTCACCACTCAGACCTTGGTATCTTTTTCTCACGAGTTCCAGCTCTTCTCTCATGTATTCAACCAAATCTTCGCATTCTTTTGACTTTACCAGCAACTGTTCAATTTTCTCATCTTGTTCCTCATTTTCCCCTCTTTGTTCCTTCAATTCAGCATTAATTTCCTCGTTCTTTTCTTCCACTGTGTTCATGTTGACGGCAAGCTCTTTAATTATCAATTTTTGGGCTGAAATTGTTCCTTGAAGACGTGAGATAGTCAGAGGTTCCTTCTTGGAGTCATCCCTTGGTGAGAACATTGCTGGCAGATTTCTGTTTATGCGGCTAACTTTGGACCGCAACTCACCGACATTGGACTGATAACTCTCCACTTTCTTCTTCAAATCTTTAACGTCATCCAAGTGCTTCGAGTATTCGTGTTTGTCTTGAAGGAGTAGCTGCTCTATTGTGGCAACACGCATTCTCTCTCTATCGGCAACTCCTTCCAGTTCTGATATAAGTCTCTGTCCTTCAGTCACTCTTTCACTCAGCTCCTCGATGTATTCCTTCTGGGAAGAATTTTCATCCTCTAGAACACCAACTCTCTCTTTTGCATCGTCAAGCTCTCGAATCGACTCTTCTTGTTTTTGTAAGCGTCGCTGCTCAATATCGACTTGTACTTTCAAACCTTCGACCTTTGCTTTTAATTCAGATATTAGATCATCTTTGCGTCTTAGCTTTTTGGCTGCATAATCGTTTTTCATGTCTTTGAGCTCGGCTTCAAGGTTTGTCGCATCATCATCATTCTCCATTCTTTCGATCACTTCTTTCAACGACAGTATCTCCTCCAGATTTTCAATTTGTTCTTCCAGCTCCATTATGACTTTTTTGTCAGATTCCAGCTCTTGTAGGAGTTCAGCTATGCGTTTGCCATCTTCTGCAGATTTCTTAGAAAGTTCATAATCCTTCTCACGAATTGCTCCATCGACCTCTTCATACTGCTTGTTTAAGGCTAATAAAGCTTGTTCGTATTTCATAGTCTTGAGTCTCTCTTCGTGCAGCTGTCTCTCCAGGGCAGCCGCTTTTACCAGAGCACCAGTTTCTCCTTCTTCCTCCTCTTCTTCTTCATCCACGATACCGAGCCCACCCCTGCGAGAATCTATCTGTCTTCTTAGCCTCTCAATGATGTTTGCCTTGTAGACGCAGTCTCGTTTATAAATGTGTAGTTGATTGGTTAATGTGATAACTTCTTCTCTTAGTTTGAGCTCCTCCACAGCGCAATGAGCTATTAATTCTTCTATTCCACTGTCTTTCTCCGACAGCCTTTCTCTCAGCTCTTCTACTATTTCTATCAACTTTCTGTTCTCAAGTTCAGCGTGAACAATGTTTTCAATGGATCTTGCTTTGATATCCTCCTCGTATTCTCTCAATTCCTCTGATGCTTTTAACTGTTCTTCTAATTCTTCAACCAAAGAAGTGCTCTCAGCTACACGCTGTTTTTCTTCTTTCAACATTTCTCTTAGATTTCTTATCTCTTCCTCTGCATTTTCGTAGTCATTTTTCCCATCTTTGACATCATATTCCTGTAGCTGTAACTCGATTAGAGCGTTTTTTCGTTCAAGCATTTCGCACTTGATCACGAATTGGTCTTTAGCAAGTTTCTCTGATTCCAGAGCAGTCTGGGTATCACTCAAGATATCTGTGAACTCCTCAACCTCCCTTTCCTTCACCTGTAACTTATCATCCACGGCCGCTTTATCTTCTTTTAAAGATGACAATTCATTCTCTAACTCGATTACCCTTTTTAAACTCTTTTCTAATTCTGATTTCAGTTTCTCAACTTCAAAGTACTTCTCATTCAATAATTTATCTTTGATTTCCAAGGTTTCTTCCAGTTCTTCAAGACTGTCTCCTGACGAGGCCTCGTCTTCTGATTTCGTCTCCTTCTTTGAAGCTTGTTCTTTGATTTCTTTTATGGCATCAAGTTCTTTTCTGATCATCTGCATGTCTCGTTTATATCCTTCATTCTCACTTGTAGCTGCTTGGAATTCAGCTTTCATATGTTCAAACTTTAGGTTCATTTCCCTATTGCTTGTTCGTTCGTTTTCGATTTGTTTCTGTAGGTCACTTAACTTACCCCTCAAATCTGAAACCCTGTTCTTCTCATCTAAGATAATTTGGTTTAAATTACTGTTTTGAGCTTCAAGGTTGCGAACAAGTTTCTCACTTTCATCAAGAAGTGAACGAAACGTATTGATGAGTACAGCTTGTTCTTTCTTGCTTTCATCTTCCATTTTCATTTCTTCTGCGAGAGTTAAAAACTCTTGTTCTTGCTCTTTGGCATTTTCTTTTTCTTGTTTTAACTCTTCCTCCATTTTATCTATAACGATGCTTTTCCTCTGTAGTTCCTTTTGTAAATCACTGAATTTTCGATTGATTTCTCGCGCGACTTCGGCAGCTTTTTCCCATGATTTGACTGACTGAATAAGATCTTCAGGTTTAAACTTTGTCAGCAAAGACAGCTTTACTTTCTTACATTCTCGGAATTTGATTTTTACTTCGCTGAACAAAGATTGGATTCCATTCTTGTACTTCAACAATTCTTCTTGCTGCTTTTCATCATCAGAGGTATTGGAGATTTCCTCTCTGACAGTGCTAATATGTGCTTCTTTTGATGATATATAATCTAATGCTTTCTCGATACATTCAAGTTTACTGTCCACCTCTTTAACTCGATCAGCAAGGCGACTTTGTAAATCCTTCAACTCGGCTTTGCACTTTCTACCTTCTTTGAAATCATCTTCAAAACTTTGGAATCGTTTCAACACGGTTTTGTTTATTGAATTCTCTTTTTTCATAGACGAAACAAAATCTTGGAGGTTTTTTTTCTTTCTTTGTATCCTCGTCGAAATATCCTTGACATAGTTTAGGAGTTCCTGTATATCAAGAGTGTCTTCAAACTCCTCACTAACACTGCTGTCGTCCTCGTTGGCCATGTTTTCTTAAAAGAGACCGTATCTCCAAAGGTAAAAGTATTTTGTCCCTTTCTTATGTCCTTAACCCATTTCTTTACCACTCATTGAATTAATCATTAGCATCTAGGATTAAAAAGCATTATAATAAGGTATATTTCTACATTTTTATCCCGTGTTGACAAAAATACTGAACTGAGAATAATATCACAAGTGTATAAAGCAAAAGTCATCAATTTTGTTGATATTTATTTGAGTTTTTGAAAAAAAGAAAATGACGGAATTTTTGTGCAATTAAAAGGGTGTTGTGTTTACGTTTCTCGGGATTCTATCAATGGCGAGCAGCTTAGAGTACGATGAGTTGAGGATCCAGCCTCGTTCTTCCTTCACTGCAAATTAGCTCAATTTCATTGAATGTATGGACCGTAATCTTTAAACAGTTTAAAAGCTCTTCTTACGACAGATTCAAGTATGCAATTCCTTATTATTAGCCTACAGGCACCGACTATTCCTAAAATTTAAGCAATTAACCTCACCTTTCATGACATGGGTTTTTACGTGAACATATGATGATAAGAGGAACTTTTTTCAGAAGCCTTGTTGTCGTTCTGGAGTGTCAGAGAAATATCCAAATAAAAGCAGGTTAGAGCTCCTTCAAAGATATTCAGTCCGTAGAGCTGTGTGAAAATGATTAAATATGCAAGCTGCGGATTGTACCGGGCTAGTACCTGTTTACCAAATATAAACAATTTGAATATTTTGAGCAAGTTCAGTGCATACTGAACTATTACATAAACTTGCAACACGTCTTAATATTCATATTATTCAATTAGATAAATAGAATTGTCAGTAATTTCATTCTAAGGATTAATGACAAACTTGGTGAACATGGATAGCTTGGTTTCCACTGAAGTGGAAGTCAAATTAATGGTGGGATTCTGTAGTCCGTAGAATATGGAAGATATTTGGACAGTTTCCAACCAAACTGTATAATTTGACAATTCCTGTAATCTAAGCCATCATTAATGGTAATAATATGTTAATATATGCGGGGGATTTGCAGTTCATTTGGTCGGCAAACATCAAAGGTGTAATTTTGAAGTCGTCGCAGACTGCCCATAGACTGAATACATTCCAACAGTCAGAAAAAAGTGGTTTAAGAATCACTTTTTGAAAATGGCACGAAGTAAAGTGAAGAAGAAGCAGAATGTTGTTCCTATTGGATTCAACAAGGGAGTTTTCATGGAGTTTGTCATTTTTCTCCTTCTTCAAGGATTCGATCTCTATTCTAACTACGCGGTGTTTCTAAATGCTCAGGACAATGGGAAGACATATGCAGATATTGCTAAACTGGACTCATCGATCCCTCAGCAAAAAAATTACACGAACAAACCAACGTCCTATTGCACACAAGAGGGGTTCGACAAAAAACCTATAACTGAAACAAGAAACAAGTACAACATGATTCTGGAAGTTTACTTTATATTTGTAGTTGTTTCAACTATTATCTTTAGCCTACACTTTATCCTGTGGGTGACAACCATCGTCTTTTCCTTCCTACAACCAGATTTCTTACAGGAACATTGGGACGTGTTGGTCAAAGGAAAGATTGGCTTTACATTAGCAGCTAATTTTGCTCAAGACATTCCATGCTCTATGTTGGCAATGGAGCTTTATTTATTAAGACGCGGTTCAAAGGGTTTGATTTGCTGGCAATGCGCCATGGACTTGAACTGTCTGAATTCATCCTATGTAGAGGAACTGCTGGCCCCGAGTACAACCTTACTGTCCCTTCTACTGCTAGCCATTACAATATCTACGCTATGGAAAGCTATTTCGTCGTTTTTTCGTTGGAGTAGAGTAGATGAATGTAACGTGTTTATAATACGAGCGTCCACGTCACTTTTTGCAGGGTTTTTATACGCTTGCATCATCTTGACACCAATGTTTGCTATTCTTAAATACGAATATTTCATTCTTCCTGGTATAGAGCCAGGTCTTGTTGGTTCTATTGTTGATAAGGTGTTTATTGTTGGTGTGTTGTTTTGGTCAATTGGTATTCTTGCCGTGTGCTGCTGTCCATTACTGAAACTTATTAGACTGGCGGGCTAATTACTGCGCATGCTCAATACACTAACAACACCAACACACGAGCAGAAACATGTTAGTGACGTGATAGACATTTTTCATGGCAACAGTTTTGGTCTAGTCGATCTGGAGACGTGACTGTTGGTACACACGCATGCAGCTCTCTCTAGCTGCATACTGATGCAGTAAACACCATAAACATCAATGCTAGGATGATCATTTCTGTGAACGTGACTTCTAAATGCTGAAGCAAAAATAACACTGAGCCAGCTACTGTACTATTAGATAGGAATTAAGGGCTTTTAAAATCAAATAACTATACGGTAAAGCAACGTAAGAACTGTCTTGGACCTGTTGGACAGCTGAACTTGGATTAACACGCTCGCTTAAGATTGCGGGCTCATTTAAAAAATGCTTCATCATTTTATGACAAGAAACTGTTTATTTGCGAATCTTGTTTGACGCAAGACAAAAAACTAAGCCTAAAGGCTTGTACTTGATTCCTTGTATGGAATACCGTGATAAAGTCGCCTCAGATAAGGTTAACCGCCATTAGCATTCTAATAATGGCTTATTCCGTTCAAGATGTCATTAATCTCAAGAAGATAGCTTTGCAATTTAAGTTAGCCAGCGCTAAACGTGATATGTTATTGTCAAACTATCAGGCTCATGTACATTAAACAACTTCACATGACACTAGTATCGTACTTTGATTATGATATTAATAAACATTTATCACTAGTAGCGATGTTAGTAGCCACAGGGGATGATCGACGTCCATTGATGCATATACGTTTTATTTCTTATAGTTTACTGATATTTTACTACAACCAAGTAAAACTGAAATAAAAACACTATTTTTGGTTTCCTGTAATAAATCGTGTACTTGACTTTAACATGTTTAACATTCATGAGTAATGTATTCCTTGAGAACCTTCAAGTGTTGCGAGTACGTACTAGAAATGCTATACGCAACGCGTCATTTTTCAAAGTTTAAAAACGTTTGGTTTTTGCTCTGAGCTTTAATCTTATTGGAGTATCGCTGGAACTTGACGCATGCTTTTGTAGTTATTTTGTTCAACACCTGCAAAAGCTGTGATGTTCATGCATTGATCTTTTTGTCATTCGAGCACGTCCAGCGTTTCTCTTGAACGTAGAAAATTATATTAGCAAAACATCCAAAAACACTTTGCAAAATTCCATTGCTCTGATATATATTTAGAATGCAGTATAACTGGTGTAGACCGGTCAGTTATAAAATCTGATTAGGTATATGTGTGTGTATATATAATCATGCTATATAAAAAATAACCATTTATATGGGGTATATCTACTAATAGTCCCAACGATATTGCCCTACCCACAAGGTCAAGAGGATCTTTTAAAACACCCAATACCAGTAAAAAGGAAAGGCTAAAAATAAATCTGAGCCATGAAGACATAGTTAATAGAGGGAGATGGTTAGGAAGCCCGGCAAACTTCAAAGGGATAGGTTATTGTTCGAAATTATCGAGATCACGTGACAATGACCCTGCACACTCAAAATCCAAGATGGCGTACGGCTAGTTGTTTACCTTCGA
>WUAP02057781.1:0-34617 GCA_015163945.2 Stichodactyla helianthus
ATTGGTCAAACATGACCTCCTTTATCGTAAAGTCTTGATTTGTCAACTAATTAACTCAGTGATGACTCGACATAAAAGAACATTATGCTTTTGACATAGTCTTGTTTTAGATAAAACCAAACCTACTTTGTGTTGTTGGCTGCCATCTTTACTTTAGCTATCTTCTAAACTGGCCTCTCCGGACTGTTGTACAACTAGGCAAAGAAATATGAAAACCTTCAAATTTAAGAGATAAAAGCAAAACTTGACAAATGCTAAAGGGTTTTCAAAGGTTTTTGATGAAAAAGACTCGAAAATATAGAAGTAAAAAACAACACATACCTTGAGCTGTAGGACGACTTCAAATTACTGCTTTCGAGGTCTTCGTCCGTCTCAAGACGACGGTTCACATGACGTCACTTCCTGTAGCGCATGCGTAATAACGATGTTCTCATAAATTGCGTCGTCGTCGTGCAAAAGTCGTCGATTCGTAAGCTCTCTAATAACTGAGATCTATGACCTCGTGAATTAAAATTTTCCAACAAATCTCAACTCCGTTCGACGCCTCGGTCTCATTTTGTGGGCTCCAGTACACGTGACCTATGAACCCTTTTTTATATCTTTTCTTTTTAAAAACCAAAAAAAAAAAATCTTGAGTCAGTTTTAAGTACCCATAAAAGTAGTAAAAGTATCGGGTATGCTTAGGGGTAAAAATCAGTGATTAAAATCTGTTAAGGTGTTAAAACTGAAGTTTAGAATTTCAGCATTCCCTGGTATCTTTTAGGGTATCGAAAACGGGAAAGCTCATCGCTTTTCGCAGTGGGGTTTACTGTTTATAGTTACACAGAGCTTAAGCGCTTTATTATCAGAAATACTTAATATGTCAACAGTCTTTTAATCCAATTTTATTTCTTTATTTGCGGTATCTCTTAGGGGTTAAAAATCGCCCAGCCACACCCTTTTTAAAAGACTTCCGGTATCTTTTAGGGATATTTTTGAAAATTTCCGACGAGCATACCCGATGCTTTTCGCCAGGAGTATCCAGTCACATGCAACGGTAAGTTCTTATACTTTGAACCAGCTGATTTCGCTACGCCACTTCCGGTTCAAATTAGCCAATCAGGGCCATTTCTGTCGCGTAGCCAAGCATTCCGCGCAAATTTCAAGATGACGGCGCTCGAAGCATGTTCTTCGATCGACTACGGGAGAACTAATTTATAAATTCAAGCTTTAATACCACATCTAGACAAGTTTCAACTATTGCGATAAAGAATTTAAGTTTTATTGTGTCTAAAGTGTTCACTATGGTTGTGGCCGCGCGCATAAAATAGTTTAGGAGACTGCGTTCTAGGAACGTTTCATTTTGGCAAACAATCCTTTGCGTGTCGCGAGGCGAAATCAGCTGGAAGTATCGGAGTTTTCAAAAAAGTACGTCACGCGTCAGATGTCACGCAGCAGTAGTTATCCCTGGTCAAAATGTCACCAAACTGTTGACTTGAATTGAAGAATTGAACATCAACTCGATTTTATCTTTTCAATTCGATAAAATTGACTCTCTCTCTCTCTCTCTCTCTCTCTCTCTAGTTAATGAACTTTTCATGGTATCTGCATTTGATCTACATAGCGTTTTGGTGTTAGCTGTTCAAGATTTACTGAGATAAATTCAAAACATCTTTGTATTTTTTAAAAGAATGACAATACGAGAGCTTCTTTGTTTTGTTTCTGTTCATTTCGTTACCAGCCGGCTAACAACTGAGTGGCTAAAAATTATTTACTTTTCAAACTCCAGAGAATATGTCAAAATATAATGCCAAATGATATCAAGTTAAGGATGGCAAATTTATAAATTGTTTTTTCGATCGAAGAAAAACATATATCAAAGTCTTTAGGTTTGAATTTGGAATTACTTGCCGAAAACGTAAAATTTAATAAGTGAAAAATCTAGAAGTTATGACAATTTATTCAGCGCATATTTTGACCAACTTGATTCAGCATTTGAAACTGACAGCCACGTTAACATAATAAGTTAATAAAACACTTGTTTGAGCTATTTTTATTGTTCACAAAATACCATTTCACAAAGATCACAAACGAAAGGTACGTTTCAACGAAATAAGTAATGAATAATAAATTTTGTTTGTTCATTACTATTCCATATTTGTCACATGAACAACCCATTGGACATACACACATCACTAACCAATACTAACATGCATCTGGCTCTATACGTTTATTGTATCATGGGGTGCTTATGTCGGTTCATACTCTAATAAACTATGGTGCGCTTGCGCAGCTTAACGTTCTACATCATAATGACTCAACAAATAATGCAATTGACGTTTTGAATAAAGGCAAAGCAATTTTCACTGGGCACATGTTTTCTTTCTCCAAAACTCTCCCACATCCAACAACCAGCTGTCGGAGTATAAAAGCCTTGACGTTAGAGTGGGTTGTTCATACTTACAGGGCACTGAAGTCACTGTGATCACGAAGGCAGTGCTTCCAGGGTGAGGCTTCTATTGCACTTCAGAAGCTGGATCTCTGCGTGTTTCCCAAACAGGGTGCACGGTGTGCAATTTTTGATAGTAGGGGAGACCTGCGTTCGCGCTTGTCTACCCATCGAACTAAACAATGTTTGAAAGTAGTCTCTTCAAAACTTCACAATTATTTCACCTTGGCTATCACAGTAAACTGAGCACATGAAGATACTGTCAAAAACTCCGACCTGCCAGAATTGACTCGATAAGCACTGAACATTCTCATAATTCATATCTTTATTCCATAGACTCAAAATTTTGTGCAACTTAATTTTTGTACAGGATGTTCAATGTAAAACCCGTGCTCGATTAGAGATCGTTCATATTTATTAGTACCCGATGAACGTGACGTCTTTGCTAGGTTTATTAAGAAATCTATTAATAGTCATCAAGTCACCTAGATTTCAACTTCAATCATTTAGCTTGAAATATCGGCATCTTAATATACCAGAGTAAGAAGAGCAAGATGAATGGCTATTATAGTTCTACTTTAAGTAACCCTTTTCTTTAGTCAACTGTTCTTTTTGTGCTGCCCCAAGAGTTTAGAAGACCAAAGAACCAGTAAAAATCTGAGTATTTCAAGAGTTCCAGTTTTTAAAATTGGACTGACATAAACATTTTAAATCGGCAAATCAAGTAATGTTTGTGGGAAAGAACACCAAACGTTTAACAAATCCAATGAGTTTTTCCTAAAGAACTGATAAACATGATGTCACCAGATGTTCTAAAACAAGTAATAGATTATCATATATTGCATATAATTGTCCTAGTTCATAGCCAGAATAAATCTTATAATCTTAATTATGCTATAGAGGGAAAAGGTGAGAATTTGATAGATATAAAGGTTAGTTTTAACTTAGTTTACCCTCTTCAGTTGCTTTTAGTTCTACCCTGATGCAATAAGATCGGCTTTATTGGTGACTCAGTAATTAAATTCTCTTGAAAAATTAAAAGACAAAAGAAAATCACTGAAGCTGAACCACTTCTTTTGTCTTTTAATGTTATTCCTTTCTCACTAAATTACAAAAGTTCTTTCCTCCTATGACAACCTTCTTGCAACTAGGTGTATCTAAAATTTGTTTTTGATAATTTTTGGAGGATAAAATTTTATCTTTAAGTGTTTATTCAACGGACAAATACTCAAATATTCAGGAATCTAATTTGATTATTTATGTTATTCCTTTCTTACTAAATTACAAAAGTTCTTTCCTCCTATGACAACCTTCTTGCAACTAGGTATATCTTGAATAAGAAAGAGATTTTTCGGGTTGTGTTACCGTGCCGTAGCCGTAACGTACGCAGTTTGCTCACAACTAGCTCACATGGTCTTGAGTGCATTACATAATCCTTTCTGAACTTGTTGTGATTATACTATATTGAAGTATTAAGACAGAAGGGGCTGACAAGCTCTAACGCAGTCTGCCCCAGATCTCACAAAAATTAAGCACTCGCTTGTCTTACAAGCGCAAGGGTCAATGGACTAGTGCCAATCCACCTCACCTTGAGAACTACGCCTTCATGATCACGTGGTTCTAGTGCTCTGTAAGTTTCGATCTCTAGAATACCCTTATGAGTTTTTAATACTTTTGGCTTCCTCTAATCATTATGGGACCCTCTGTCCAGTTTGATGAGGAAATCCTCTTGTTTACTGACTAAACTTGGTTCCTGACACGTTTTGCGCATGCGCACAATAGGATAACATCATTACTGTTCAGTCAGCTTTCAATTTAACAAATAAATTCACTGAGATTCTTGTTTAGAAAGCCTTTCTGTGGTTAGGTGTTTGAAAGTATATTTCCCAGGCAAAATATCATCCTCAAAAAAGCATTAGATTTTTTCATTCCAACCGGGAAAACTAAGAATGCACAAAATAAAAAATAAATTTCCTTTTGAAATTCAAAGTTAAAGTGGCTTACTGCGATGAAATAAATACTTCATTATTCTTGCCTCAGACTTTTATTACTTCACACAAAGTGCTCAAGATGTTATATGAATCATTTTTGTTCTTCGTTAACTCAATTCATACACTGTACAATGCTGCACAAAAGACCAGGAGGTTTTGGCGGAAAATGGTTTTGGAAGTTTATTAGCTGTCTTTCAGTGCCGATACTTTGAAGATAATACGGTTTACTAAAGTCAAACTCACTACACCAGCAGCTTGGGATTTCTCACTACATTGGAAAGAACGTAATGATGGCTTTCTGTTGCATTAGCCGAGTGGATTTCATTAACGGGCAGAGCAATCAAATTTGCTTAGAGATATCAATGAATTTCATATAGCCTAGTTTCACTAATAACTGATTAGAATTTCGTTGAAACTCGTGGAAAAAAACTTCTGATAAAATAACACTATGACATTATGGTATAATATTGAAGCTACTTGTGAA
The DNA here is from genome assembly GCA_015163945.2 of Stichodactyla helianthus. Classification (NCBI taxonomy): domain Eukaryota; kingdom Metazoa; phylum Cnidaria; class Anthozoa; order Actiniaria; family Stichodactylidae; genus Stichodactyla; species Stichodactyla helianthus. The sequence continues at coordinate 4,904 of WUAP02057781.1, forward strand.
AAGAAAAAAGCAAGGAGAAAAAAAGAAACAAAAATACTATAAGATATTTAATTTATTCAATAAAAGTTCGCATTTCAATGTCACCCTGACTGTGAAACTACTGACCCAATTATAGGCATTACCATCTGCTCTTCCATCTAGCAACTGAATTAATTTTCCTTTAGCCGTGTTTTGGCGCTTCACAGTTATTTTCCTAAACTTTACTTTGCAAATACTCTGTAATATTGATGTGAATTGCAGGCTAACTCGTAGATAAAGTATGTATAAAAACTTCAATTACTAATATCCATATCGAACCGTTTTTCTTTTTCTTTTTTTTTTTTTTTTTTTTTTTTTTTCCCTATGGTAGCTTTTTCGCATAAGTTTGAAAACCTCATTATATATTGCCATTTAGTCTCAGACTTTTTGGAGCATCAGCCGGCTAATATAATTAGAAATTAACTTTTGTTTTAAGTTTCTAATGAAAATCAACATGAAATCGAAAGATGAATGGTTTCCAAGGGGATAAAAAGACCACAAAAAATACACGAAAACAAGCTAGAAAATGAAAAATAACGATAAAAGCAAAAGAAAATAGGAAAAGGAAAGGAGTTTACTCGAGAACTTTTCTAATAGCTACAAACTGAAGCAGTTTGAGATACTATTCACATAAGTTTAAACTTCACGTTATTCATGTTTTTCTGCTTCTATTTCTTCTTCTTCTTCTTCTTCTTCTTTTTTCTTCGTTTTTCTTATCTATTATCTTCACTTTCTACTTCTACCTCTTAGTGTGTTTTTCTTTCCATTATTGCTACCATTAACGTCAATACAGCCTCCAGAGAAAGTGTTTAATTGGCTTTGTAGACACCTAGAATATAAAATTTATATTATTGTTTTATGGAATTCATAAAGTCGTCTCTATCAACACACCCCTTGTAGCAATTCCCAACGCAGTTCAATAGCCCACTTTCGATATTTTGGTTAAGTGATCGCACACAATAAGAACTGAATCGAGGCTCCGGGGAAACAATGAAATAATCGTAATTATTCTTTTGTTTCCCTGAAGCCTCGATCTAGATACTGTTGTGTGTGATCACTCAACCAAAATATCGAAAGTGGGCTATTTGGAAGGTAAAACAATGCAATACATGTATTTTTATCAAAATAAGTCTAGTCTTCAATTCTCGATCAGGAAAATAAAATTCTATCACGGATTTATTAATTATTAAACTGCTTTAAGATTTGCTGTAAGAGGTATATAGACTATAAATTTCTGGGAAAATCTTCAAAGAACAGGGGCGTAACCAGGGGGGAGTTCCTCGCTATTAGGCATCCAAAACATGTGCAGTAGCCAATGGTAAGAGACGTGCTAAGGCACCGGCCTAGGATGACCCCCTGCAAAGCGACTACCAGTAGTATTTGACTGATTCAAACAGTTGTTGTGATACTTGGCGCTTACTTGGCGCTTACTTCAATCTCTGGGTACCCTGTGTAACGATGCTCCGTAAGGGCCTGGGTTTGTTTGTTCCTCTGTGTCCAATCGTTGTTCTTTTGACCACGGACGAAGCAATATTCAAGCGATTTTGCATCACTTTTTTCTGGTGTGTTGAGTTCTGCTCGTCATAATTTATAAACGTCTGAATTAGTAACTTTGTGATGAGTTGAGATATATCTCAAACAAACAGACGTCAAGCAGTGTACACAGATGTGAAAAATCGTTCATTGACCGAAGTCTCCAAATTAAAAGAATCATTTCAAGCACTTACCTAAAAATGTTCTCGTATATCAAAACATTGTTTTTAACCGGCATGCAGGAAAATGCTGGAATATATCTTGAGTAATACCATACAGCATACATAAGTTACCCAGTCAATCTCAAAGATTCTCATTTCGATCGAATTGGAGCTGGCGTCCCTACGTAAGGGGGTGAATTTTTCTGTGCGTGTTCGTCGCATATTTTGGTAAACAGGCGATACTCTGGCTAAGGACTGCCCAACACGACCCTCAAAAGCAACTGGTGTTCCTAGTTTTCTATTGTCTACGTAGCCTTCTTTTAAAATCATCTTTCGTCCATATACAGGACCCACTTGCAATAACGAACTGTTCATTATTTATGACTGAGGGTGGGATGGAGGAAAAATATAGAAAAATTTTAAAAAATTCCTTGCATTGAAATTTAAAATTGGAAACCTCTTTTTCATTTTAGATTTTGTCGGCAAATGTCCCCAGCATACACGCAGGCAGCACTGCGCCGAATAATTTTTAAAAAAAGAAGTTCTCACTTTGAAAACGCAACAAAAGTCTGTCCACATGTGAAAATGGATGAAATATTTTGTTTCCACACTACGACGATCACAGGCGACAAAAACGTTTGAATGCATCTTTGAGCATGCGTATAATAAGGCCTAATTGGGCTCGCGATGAATTCGGCTTCCCGCCATATTTAAGTATAGTGTTGTCTATACACGAAGGAATTACAGCAGGAATTATCCTTATTATAGCCTAATCGAATTCTGGTCGAAAGAAGAAAAATTCTGATGAAAAAAAACAAAGTGAATTCTTTTCGCAGTCTAATGACGAAATGGAATTACTGCTGAACGTACCTTAAAGCCTTGGTTCACAAGAGCAACGCAAACGCAAACGCAAGCAATGTTCACACGTGAAACGCAAATGCAAGCAAATTAAGATACGCATGCGCATTAATGCTTATTTATATTTAAAAAATGGTTGCAGAGATCGAATGCAAACGCAAGCAAATTTACGTGTCAACTACATCAACGCAAATGCAAACGCAAACGCAAGAAATAAAAACCTTTGCGTTTGCGTTTGCGTTTTCGCCGGTTCACACGTTAGAAATGCAAACGCAAACGCAAGAAAATGAAAACTTTTCCATTCCTTGTGTTTGCATTTGCGTTTTCGTTGCTCGTGCGAACCAGGCTTAAAGCTTCAAGAGCGATAGAAAACTTCGACTGGGAATCCTGCCAAAATATATAAGTATCAAGAAATGCTGAATTTATGTTCGAAGAAGACTCGTGCAAAGAAATCACATGACAATCATGACGTCAGCGTTTTCGAAAAGTTCCGTTGTATCCAACTGGACACCGTTTTCCAGAAGTTCCGTTTTCAGTGAACAATTAATCCGGATTAGTGTGGATTAGTGTGGATTAGTATGGACGGAAGGCCTAGCCGTGTAATTAAAGTTGCGTTTTCAAATTTCCACATCCGGCGTAGTGTAGACGGAGCCTTAGACACCAAAGAAACACAGTAGCAGTTACTAATCACAGCAAGGGGTTAATCTTACATGGTCTAGGGGCCGACTAGCCTCTCCCTTTAGGCTTCGGCCGAGCTCCATGATTAGTCATTATGGATAGCGGTGTTGGAGCCGAAATCTCCAGCTGACCCGTAAATGGTTTCGCCCTGCCATACGGCATCACGTATGGAGGTATGATCCCAATTTTTTTGTATGGTCTCAAATATTTTGAATAAAACGAATATGTATAAAACAGGACTACATTTCGTAACTGATAAATTTTGTGTAACTGTATGTTTTATCCAATATTCCACTTATTCACAGACGGTACTGCTTGTTAATCCTATTCAAGTTCGAGTGACAATATGCCTTCTAATAGCAACATCTTAGAATAGCATCTTTTGACAGGCTGCGCGTCATCGTTAATAATTAATCAGCTAACAATAGAGATCACAGACAAGAGTTTTAGAGTAGAACACACACAAAACAAGCGCAAAAAACTAATTCTAGGAAGCAATCAGGCTGGTTTATCTAGACAGTAAGAAATGTGTCTCCGAGCTTTCTACACATACGATGAAAAATCACACTTATCTATCAGTTGTTATTGTTCTAAAGGCCGGCTTAAGGCCGGCGTACTCTGTAGGAATGCATCTTCATTGTTTTATTAAAAAGAATCAGCGCGAGTCAAGAACAGTAGTAAAACCCAAGGCATTTGATTGGGTGACTTTTAAATTCCGAGAAACAAAAGCATTGTTATCGCACAGCTTGTGACTTGTAATAATCCCTATAAGTACAGACGCGCAAGCCGCTTATACTCATACTAACAATGTGCTGGAGCACTGTGATCAAGAAGGCAGTGTTCCCAGTTCTTATCCATTCATAGCACAACGGTTTGGGTACAGAACTGTGTGTATCCCGCTTTAGGGGTGCGCGAGCGCATAATTTTTGATAGTTGGGTGGACCTGCGTTCGCGCTTGTCTGCCCTTAAAAAAGAAAAAGAAAAACCAAGAAAACGGATAGTATAACATGTTCTAACACCATGATATACCGAGAATCTGTTCGATGTGCTCGCTGATTTAAATTACGTAGAACTGAAAATTGAAACATTGAATATTTGTTTTGCCAAATCGTATGTTTTTTAAAAGAGGGATTTAATTCCGTTCCCAGTTATGACAGAACAAACAGCTAAGAACAAGAAATCGATTAACAAGTCAGAAAACGGAGGCCTTTGAAACATCTTTACTTGCCGAATCATGTTGCAAAATATTTAAGTTACCAAGGCTTGAAGCCGTTCAAACTTTGTTTTCATAACTCTTAAATTAATGCCAACCGAATTCTTGAGGTGCCTCGGAAAATAATAAGAATTTCGAAGAGTTAAATGTTATAATTTTTGATGGTTTGAGAAAAGAAAAAAGCTCTCAAAATTATCAGTTATCATACGATAGTTCACTATGTTTTTGTTTTTGGTAGAAAAGTTACAGTGAGTTCTAGAAGTTCTAATAATGCAGGGCAGGTGTTCGTGTATGGAAACAGACAGACCAGAAATATTTACGATTACACTGAAACAATAGCATATGGTTGCAAGATGCATGGCTAACGTCTTCTTTTCCTCGCCTAACGGTGCAGCCATCGTTGCAGACACTTAAATTTATCGAAAACTATTCTGTACAAGGTCGCAAAATGACTGTACAATGTTTACTTATTTTAATAAATAAACATCAAATGAACTGATTCCGCATAGATTTTCGCTTTTTACGATCTTAATAACTAATTTTACTCCGAAAAGTTTCTTAACACTTGGTCAAAGTGTTTTTCACTTAATTTTTATCCAAGTTTCTAAAGAAGTAAGTTGGAAGTTTTTTGGGGGGATATTAATTAAGAAGGTTCGTAAAGAAGCTACCCTATAAACCGGCACACAATCACTGAAGCAATCACAACTCATTTTTAGGAATTTTCTTCTTTTAAGTTTAAGACCGGAGAATTTGAACTTCAAACGAATTACATTCGACAGGTTTCGCCAAAAGCGCAAAAAATGTCTATAAATTTGATTGAAATATCTGCCTACTGGCCTCAGCTATTGGTACCGTTACTCAAAGTACTTTAATCGTGCCCGCGGTGTTAGCTGATGCAAGTGGATGGGTGAGGAAAATGATAAAACGCAAGAAATCCCGTCAGAACTTATAATTTTTAGTATATTCGAAAAACTGAGCAAACTAAAAGCTATATCGCGTTTAAGGCTTAAAAGCAATTTAATATTAAGTACTAACAATATGAGCTTGAGAGAAGGAACATCATGCTAGCCAAAAGCATGGCAAGAAGTGCAATACTAACTATAGATGTGCAAGTTGACACTGGTCTGGGTGAAGATTGAAGAAAAATATTGCCAGATGTTGGAAAAATCCTAAAGATTTTCAAATCAAAATAAGATGAGAAAAGCAGAACACACAACTCTGGAACACATCAAGAATCTGTAATGAAAAAGTATACTAAAACACAAAAAATTTCTTTAAATAGCAAGAAAAGTTACAGGTTTTAAATATTAACAATTCAAGTAGACTTGATGGCGTTGGTTGTGTTGATCTCATTGCTCGCTCGCTCTAATCTTTACTGCCTTTGAGTAGGTTTATATAACTATCTTTTAGTTTAGCGTCCTCATTTGGTTGCATTTGTATTCGAACAGCTGCGTTTGTGTTTTAAGCATTCATTCAAACAGTCAAATCATAGCTCAATTCTATTCAAAGCGTATGCTTTTGTTATCAGAATGGCAGGTGAATACCGTCTGACAGCATTAAGGGCGTATGGTTTAGTTGGTAACAAAGTCTTTAGAGAGTTTATTTTTATTTGGATTTATAAAATTATTTGACTTATAAGCGCTTTTCAATACTATAGCATTCTTCATACTACATAGCTACTCTTCTGGTCCTTACTCGCTTAAATTATATAACGAGTCTTGTGAAAGCCAAAACAAGGTTAAACCAAATTGTTTTGAGTAATTTAAACAAGATGCATTCAAAATCTTTTTGATATCGCAGATACTAAGCACTGTTAATTAGTACGGACGGCTCAAGGCGTTGTGATGATTGCCGCGTCTCGATTATAAACATGAAGTATGAAGTAAACCCCATATAGCCTAGTTCTATTAATAAACAATATTTTTTAATTATTTTTCTTCTTTTCCTACTCACTAATGCGCCTTGTTTGAAGTGGTTGAGTATAATCCGTAAAGACTCATAATTTATCAAAACTTTTCGAATTTTTTATTTGCATAAATGAACTAAAAAAAGGTTTGAACAAAAAAGGAAATTCAAAACCTTTCCTTGCATGTTTTTAAATAATTCATTCGATAGAACGTGCGCATCGAATTGAAAATGTTTTCTAAAAAAATTGTTTGGTTTAGTTTAGTTTACATTCGCGAGTTGATCATATACATCAAATTGAAAACACATTGTCGGGTTCAAAAGGTTAAATCATCGAAAGTGGAATCACAGATAGACCGAAGAGGATTCCTGGTAAATAGTTCATGAGGCCCATGAGGCGTTGAGCATTGCTATAATTCTTGAATATTGCTTTTTTCGAGAATTCGAAACAACGTTCGAGAGTTGCAACAATATCCTATGCATATAATATGGGCCTTATAAAGTACTTACCCATAACCCCTTTCGGTCTTACCTTCGATGATTTAACCTTTTGAACCCGACAAACTGTTTTCAATTTGGTGTCTACCTGTCATGGATGATAATGTGATGATAACGAAAGGAATGATAACAAACGATAAGAATTTCCCAGCATGCCAAGCGTACTATTTAACATAATTTATATTGATGAGTCTTCATGTTAGAAACAGGCGCCATTTTGAATTTACAAAAGTTATTAGCAATTCAACCCAGACCCCTTTCTTAACAGTAGGGCAAGGCCGAGTGGGGTCTGTAGTTGAGGTGCGCAGCTGCCAATATCAGACTGATTCGCACTGAAGTCCGTGAAGTTATGTAGAGAGGGTTCTTCCTTTAATTCGTAAGTTGCGCTTACCAAGGTTGAAATTAAGTTACATTTGTGACAGGTTTCTTTGTCCTTGTACGTGGAATCACAGATAGAGTTCTAGTGAGAGGTAGTCAAGGGAGGGACAAGCCTGAATGCTGATCATATTAAGTCACCCCTTCCTCTACTGCCATCCACGATTTTGAAATAGATGAGAAAATTCTAATCTATAGTCAATACATGGTTTGATGGTTATTGTTATTGTACTAACAATTTCCTGACCCAGGGTAAAATCCCGCTCCAGACTGAGAAACAGTCAGCCAAAACAGGGTTAACGAGAAGCAGAATTGGTAAATACTTCGCAAAAACATAGTTAATTAAGGTATGTGTTCATATGTGACTTATAATGGAATCTGGAGTGCGCATAAAAATTGATGAAGCATGAAATATGAATAGTATCTTGTTTACAAGTAAAAGCAAATTACTTTGAAAAAGAAAAAGATTGGTGCCAAAGTCCACGTTATTCCGACGCGGATTATATCACGTGATCAAAAGTTACAATTCGTCATTTTGTTAAAAGTCGATTAATCCTTTGTCTCCTATCCGATAGGCTCTCTTTTATGAAGGGAACATTCATTTTTTTAATGCAGGGGGGAGGAATTGCAGTGAAAAAAGTGTTAAAAATTAGTTGATCCACCCCTTAATTCCTCCGGTCCACTTAATGTTCCCTTAGTTCGACGTTTTTCCTCTCACAGATTTTTCGCATCCCCTGCACATGCAAACAAGGCAGAAGATCTAGAATAGTTGTTCAAATCCTCATCAGTTATTCACGAGGTAACCAGCCAACCACATGCTTAGAATCAGGCCACGTGATGAGCCTTGAAACCCCGGAAAGTACTGAAGCCAACTCGAAATCTTTCCAGTGCCTTTGGACTCGGAAAAGATTTTCAGTCCCGGACACTAGAACAGCACTGCAATTGGCTGAGAAGAACAATGAGTTTCAAAGTACTCTATAGCCTGATCGCATGTAACCAGTGCCAGTATGGTACTCACGGGTCACTGAAGATGATATAGAATTGAAATCTCTGATCAAGAAACCCCAATACCAGTCAGAGCCTTTAAGCACTTCACCCGCATGCACCGAAAAAGTTTGGTTGTGATGGCAATGATACTCTATTTTTTGGTCACGATTTTCCGTATGGGGGACATAAACGGTAATTGATATATGACGTTCGTAGTTTATTCCCCAATTTTTAGTATTGTTATTTTAATCCCCCAAAGCCTCCAATTTCTAATGTTTAATTAGCACTTTTCAGCACTAAAGATAATTAATGCAGCTCTTCCCTACTAAATTCAAAACCCTCCCCGACTTTAAAGCCTGGTTCTCACTACCGACGCAAGCATAAGCGCAAGCAACATACGCAGACTCAGTACTGCATTTATCACCAAGGTGTGAGAAAAGACAAGCACCGCTAATGAGCCTACTGAGTCTGCGTACGTTGCTTGCGCTTATGCTTGCGTCGCTAGTGAGAACCAGGCTTAAGTGTATCCCTTTCCCTCCAAAATAATTAATGAGGATTTGAAGTCGTTCAAAGTCCTCCAATTCGGACTTGACTGGATTTTAAGTCCGAATTGGAGGACTTTAAATATTACATCTTTCCTTTACGGATTCCGCATTTTTACCAAAAGTTCTAATCCTTGATCAATCCCAACACTGCAGCCAGTGATATCATTTTCTTCTCCCACTGGATCCTCAATTCCTCAATTTTCATGAAAAAGTTTGATCCCTCATCCCTGACAAATTATCCTCAACTATATTATACTTCATCCCACTGCCTTTCTAATGCACAAATGAGCTCTGGTGTTACTTAACATTCTGACGCCTTCTTTTCCCTGAATAAGGAGGAAAGAGAGAAAATTCAAAATAACAGTAAACGCAGTATTTTGTTAATGTACGCGGTTATTACACCAAAAAAAGCACTGCTTTTAGCTTCGGCAGTGTTTACTTTAATGGAATATGACACCCTTCAGTTGGTCTTAAAACGAAAAACCCAAAGTGTTAAAAGTTTAGTACCAATGCTATAAAAGTGTCTTTTCGATAGTTGAGTACTAGATTCGAGAAATCCTACTAGGATTAAGCGTGTATTTGCTAGTTTTATTTTGGTCTCTCTTCTCGGAATATAGTTAAGCCAAGCAAACATGGCAACTTCTTCTAAGTGCCTTTTTTGCCTTTTAATCGTTTCCTTGATCTACTACAATTTGGCTTTTAGAGGTTACATCAGTGCTCGAGAAGGAAGGAGTCGTAACATTGATCTCCTGGATTCCAGGTACAGTGTATTGAAGCGTGGCTGTATCGGATGGGCACGACACAGGAACAAGTGTCAAAAAGGGAGAAAAAGAACACAGGTTCAAGAAACACTTTTCCGGGATGAGGTATTGAGTTTTGCTTTAAATAAACTTTTGAATAGTGAACTATGGAATTAATTCTAGAATATTTTCTTCGTCTTTTTTTTTTCTTTTTTTTTCCCCTTTCTTTCTTTCTTTTAGATATCGTGTTGCTATTTTTTCTCCTTCAACAAATGTCAAGGTGAAAAATTAAGTAAACCTGAACATGACTCCAGTAACATGATCTAAAAGAACATTTCTGTTTCTCGCTTTGTCCAAGATACTTTTGCTTTCAAACTTCAAGAAACGTAGCAAAAATATGTTTTTTCGTACGTCGACCAAACTTTTCGTAAAATTCCAAACTTTTATCATGGTTCAAAGGATATTGATTCCTCATTTAAGACCTCTGCAATCCTAATTATTTAACTTTTTCCATGATTTCGAATTTCCAAAAAAATCTTGAAATTAGCTAAAACACGTTCTTCTCTCGTAAATTCGTTTTGGCTGTCTTAAAAGCGGCTATATTTAATGAGCAAGCCTTTCAAGGATAGATAAACAAATTAGCAAGAAGACGCAGCGTTTTTATTGAGTCTAAGAGCGTTTATTTGCAGAAAAATATCAGGTACCAAATACGAACTTCATCGTAGCAAATACTGACCTTGCGTTTAAAGCAACAAAAACTTGTTTTACCTAAAAGTGGTTTAAAACATTGCCTGAAGTGTTTTGGAATGAACTCTCACTGATCAGAATTGTACGATTTCATCAAATTTGACGGCGATTGTTTTTGAATAAAATCCAGTAGCAATACCCACCCTTATATACCATGATTGTTTTTCGCTATTTTTTTGGAAGAATATTAAACCCATGTTGAAAGAATTTCTCTATCTGCTTGATATAATGGATGTTTTTATGTAGCGTCATATACAATTTTTCTAGCATGTGATGATGTTCTTTTGATATGCAACACACATGTAATGTAGCCACTCATCGTTGGCACAAAATGCTTTATCAAAATCACCTTAAACACCAATTATTCGAAGTACAAAAGCACCGGCCAGCTACCTTGTGCGGCGAGACTTGTCTTTATACAAGCAATCAAAGGAAGCGCACGAACATTAGATGTTTGGTCCTTTCAATAATCCTTGCTTACTCGTTTCTTGTTTTATCGGCGTCTTGCTTGAGCGCAAGATACTTAGTCACGTATTGCTTCTTTGGTTGTCCTATTGCAATACTGAAACAGGCCGACTGAATTCTTATATAATCTTCTTAACAATTTTTCACAATACTTTAACCTAAAGTTTAAGTCCATATGGCAGAAGCCTTTTCGATTTTCTGACATGAGGCTCAACCCGTGACGCTCTTGACTAGGACTGATACGGGAAAAGTGGATATTTAAGCGGGTTTCTTCGAAAGTCGGCGACTGTATCACTACAACTGCACCACTATGACTAATAAACTCTTTATATCTTATGGCCACGTGAGGAATACTAAATACCCTACCGTCTTCCTCTTCCATGTCTGGATAATAGAAAGGATATTACATCAACTCACTGTATCACTGTTCTATTCGACTATTCCACTGCATCCACAATTGTATGTCAAATGGATGAGTTAACGAGTTAACCAGTGCCGCACTTTATTCTGAAACTTGACATTCAAATTATTTTTAGTTTATTTAATTCTATTAATTTGACTTCTTGACTTTGTGTTTTGTCGAACATATTAAGTTTTTCACTAGAGGAAAGCTCTATGAAATCTTTCTCACGTCTATCAAGCTTGTTTTTCAATCACCTTTTCTGGACCGACCCTGATTTTAGCAAGACTCGACGTGAGTCGAGTGTGACTGAATCAATATCTGAAGTCATAATTGGTTTACTGAAAAAAAGTGTAAAAATGGTGCAATCTTGTTGAATATGATCTCAGGTTCCCTGGTTGATAGTTACTTTAAACATATGATATCCATGTTTTCACTAAAGTTACATATATGTCGGTATTTGCCCAAATATCCACTCCAAAGAAGCAAATACCCTCGTACCCTCGTATTTTCTACTGTAGAAAATGCCCGCTCTTACGTAGCACATACCCACGTCGGTATTTTCTAACGCAGAAAATCAGAAAATACCCACTCTAACGTAGCAAATGGCTACATACGCATTTACTACCCCATAGCAAATACTCACTGCAACGTAGCAAGTAATCTCTCTTCTTCCTTTCCTTTCCTTTCCTTGCCGAAGCAAGTTTTAACACCCCTTTTACATCCCTTACAGAGAGAATGTTACGAAGACAAAAAAAGAAAGACTTCAAGCCCCAGAAACACCTGAAGAACTTCTGGGTCTGGACAAGTGACACTGAAGTACAAAATATGCTTAATCAAGTGCTTTTGAAACGCCTGCCATTCCGGCTCTTAATTACATTGATTAGCTCAAGAGACTAAACGATCATGTTTACGATTTGTTTCAAGTTATTAACGTTTATAGCATATGTATGACTTAATTGATTGAAGCACTTTACAACACCATTAAAACTTATACTTTGCTCTTACACGAAAAGCAAAAGCTGTCAATTATTCATGTGATGATTTTGAAAGCATTTAATTGATTGATCGAGAACAAGCCATTAGTTGATTATTTAAGTTTCAATTTTATTGAGTGAAAAGATGTGCTGTTTGACCATTTTCTGAGCATTTTTGCGAAGTTCATAAACAAAAATTTCTTTATTTTATTCAGAGCACAGGACCGTAGCTACAATTTCGTGAGTGGTCCGGTTTTCAAAATCTCAAAAATTATTAAAACATCTTGTTTCTAAAAGTGGTCCGGTTGAAAATGGACATTAAACCTTTTTGTTCCTAGAAACCGGATCAACTGTACTGGTGACTACGGCCCTGGAGAGAGTATAAAGCAAAAACAAGTCCCCACATTGATCCTGTTTTTGGTCAACTGCTGCATATCAATACAAATGTGAAATGTTTCTGTTCCTTAATTTCTATTTCTTTTTATATGTCTTAAATAAGAATGAAGGGTGGCGCGGCGGAAGCGCACTCAACTCTCACCTATTGGTCTCGGGTTCGATCCCTCAACTCAATTTTTTACATGTATACAGTTTCTTGTTGGGTCTCTCGAATCGAATCGAATCGAATCGAGGGTTTTTCTCCGGGTTCTCCGGTTTTCCTCGCTGGCATCATTCCCAAAAAGCGTGAAAAAGATAACAGAAATGAATGGGTTATTAACAGTAATTGCCGTATGAGTTTCTATACTTTAATCAAGGAAATATATCTAAATGAGAATAAATTTGTTTACACCTGTTGTGATATACTATTAATTTTCGTTTCACCCCAATTCATTGAAAAATTCATCAGCGTTTGACAAGCTTCATAAATGACATCAATCGAATCCTCGAGCTACGTACACGATCTGAACTACAAATTTAAATACGTTTCCACAGATGAGTCACTAGGGCGTGAGGTAATTCGATTACTATCGCACAGAACACTTTGGTATATAAAAACCGCTACAGAACTTTTCTTAACCGCACCATAACGCTCTAGAAAACGCACCAACAAGAAAAACACATCCAACCGTGTCTCAGTAAGAAAGAAAGATGTTCCATGCAAGACTTTTGTACTGTTTTCTGTTTTCCATGATTGCTGTAAATCTAGTCTTAATTTCTAGAGGTAGCACTATAATAGATTTGAAAGAAAGAAGATCGGAAGAAGAAAATTATCGAAGGTCACCAGCCTGCGTGATGGGTGTACGATACCGAACCCGTGTGTGTAGAAATGGTAAACGAAATACATTTATCAGAAAAATGGTAAGTGGATAGCTCAGTAGCTCCGACGTTATACTGCGAGGCAACTGAACGTTGTGCTTAACCAATTGCTTCCGTACAGAATGCGCTATGTATTCTGTCGAGAGAAATGCGTGTACGTGTACGCGAGGGACATTGGTTTTTCGAAAAAGTTAAAAAAGGAAAACCGATTACAATATTGAATATTTGCATTTTCAAACTTCGACTTTTGATTTATTTCACTCATTTTCAGTAAAATCCCATAATTGAAAATTGAAAATCGAAAATTCAATTCTGATTTCAATTTTCGTTTTTAATCGGCGGCAAGAATCGATTTACTGAATTTAAAAAGTGCACCAATTTTCGATCCCCCAACTCCTAGTAGTTGGTTTGTGATCCGACTGCATACTACCCCCGGAAAATAGTTTCATTTTGTGGGTTCCTGTGGTAAAATAATATCAAATTGAACACTCGAAGATAAATTCCATATCTCCGCGCGCCCATGTATTATTCTCTATTCAAAAACCTAAGCAAGAAAATAAACCACAGTCCATTCTAGATTAGTGTGAATAACCTTCATTAACAAAATTTTTTTAGATGATAAAATAACCTTGCTACCTGGACATTTGGTGAAAAGCGGCAACTCGTACTTGAGCAGGACCACTTTCATGGTGCCAAGCCACAGGAGGACGAACTCGAAAAGTTCATAGTTAATTAATAATCAATCGTATAAATTATGTCATCACAGGAAGCCAATTATTTTTCTATAGCATTAAGGAAGATTACCAGTAAGATACTTGTGATGTTACAAATATTAATAAATTTGGATATGAACTTAAGATACTGATGTACCTGTCTTGTATTATCATGAGGTAAATAGACATTTCCCAAATTCGCATGGATGATCACGAAACAATGGTTTCAAGTCGAGGTTGGCCTTGATAAACAAAAGAATCAAGTTCAGTCTCGACTTAGAAACATTGCTTCATGATCATCCAAGCGAATTCGGGAAAGGTCTATTAAGCGAAGATATTATTCTTTACTTCCACATGCCCCAGAATGCTTTGCGCTTTGAGAGTAAACGACAAGAGAAATCTAAAATATTAACATACGTGTAAAGATTAATCAGAAGGGACGAAAAAACAGATCATAATGCTTATGGATATACTAGAATTAACCAAAACCAGAAAGAAAGAAATTTGAACAAGTTTGTGAGTAAATGTCAAGACATGATTGATTGTAACACCAAACTTTTTGATTTTCCTGTGCATGTGAATTAACTCTGATTAAACTGCTAGTCAATGTTTTACTGATGATAGCAAACCTACTCAACATCTGTATGAAAAGTTTCCAGTTTTCTAACAATTTTCTTTTCAGTTATCCCAAAGCGCAAAGCATTATGGGGCATGTGGAAGTAGAGATCTAGATTCTGCAACAATTCGCTTCTCCTTTGAGGGTGGGGGTAAGAAAATATTACACAACAATATTACAACAAAAGATTGAATTTGAAACACTTTTATCGTATGTTCTAAAAGGTCTGCTTAATAGCAAGTTTGCTACAATTTTTAAACAAAGAACGACAACTTTGAACGATTTGGTAAACATGTTTCGGAAATGAATCATTTGCAAAACATGTTTACCAAATCGTTCAAAGTTGTCATTCTTTGTTTAAAAATCGTATGTTCTATTTTTAATCATTCCCTTCTTTATGTTAATAGCTTATATATTATCAGCTGACAAATCCATGTGTACCTGTACATGTCTGTCTGTCTGTCTGTCTGTCTGTTTCCAGATTGATAGTCAGTATTTAGCTAGTCTAGCATAGTTTACAGGTCTTCTGGCAGGTTCCTGAGATTGATGGATTACCACACTGGGAACTAAGAAATCCACAAAGAGGGTTGGTGTCTGCACAATCTGCAAAAATAAACAAATAAATAAACAAGGATTGAGAAGTACATTTTATAAGAAAAAGCGATTTTCGGTGTCACTGACACGATCATCAGGTTCAAATGGAGTATGTTCGCTTTAACTGTTACTTTTTCTTATAAAATAAATGAATAAATGAATGAATGAATGAATAAGCGAACGAACGAACGAACGGATGGATGAATGAATGAATGAATGTGAACCCATTCATTACTTTCCATTCATCGGTTCACTGGTCAAACACAAAGCATTCCATTTTGAAGTTGCGAGGTTCGAATTTAAATAATCCTTTGAAACTACCTCATAGCCTAAAGTAAATTCTTTGTATTCGATCAGTGAACCGATGTATGGAAAGTGGTCAATACTGCAGTAATAATGCACTCACTTGATGGGGGTGGGGGTGGGGGTGGGGGTGGTAGTCCTCCTCCTCCTCCATTGCCTACATAGGAAAAAAGAAATAGAAAATTGTTACCAATAGCTGTTGTTACAGCTGAGCCCGCAATTAGATAATCTTTTAAGAATCATTAGTTGACAAACATCAAACTCTAGTCACTTCTTCAGCCGTTCCACTGGAGTATTTGTACGTAAATCTTTTCATAATCTCATTACACTTTTTACCAATCGGACTTGCTCGCTATTCACCTATACGCAAGATAATGATGAATGCAATCAGGTCTAAAATTCTGTGCACCTACTGGATGATCATTTGGCATTAAGAATGCATTCAGGAGGTTTTGTTTAATCTTACATGTGCTTGTATCGATGGGAAGACGTCCTTTCAGAAGATCAAGCTTGATGGGGAATACTGGGGCATTTCCAAGGGCAATACCACACTGAAGTTGAACCTGCGATGATAAATAATAAAATCGTTAAAATCGTTAAGGTCGGGCTTCATGTGCTTAGTATTATAAGTATAAGCATATCTTACCAATACATTAAGATTGGAATTGTCTGACTGCAGCTTGACCAGCAAGAAGACTCCTCCCTGTAATGGTCCAATACCTTGTCCCAGACCAGGGATAGGCAGGGTCTGGTCGGTAGGGAATGTATGGGCGAAGTTAATATTCATCTGTGGAACCTGAAAATTACGATAAAGTAAAACCAATCGCAAATCTTTAATAAAGAGAAACTAAAATAATTTTTCGCGGAAATCTTTTATTTCAAAATAAGAAGGAATATTCTAATTTTTATACACCTGTTTTAAAAAGATTTTCTTCGCCAAAGGAAAGATGCAGGATAGGCAACTCAAAACCATTTTATTGACCTTTTGGATGCCAGCTACACTGTATGTCTCAATATTTACCTAATGAAACAATGACCTATTTTCTATCTCCTATCGACTATTTAGCCTGGCGATGACAACCTTATAATAAAAAACAGGTAAGTATTCTTTACGCCTTCTATCTTCCCCAATCCTCTCGCGTCAACAAAGCGCAGTGCCTTATGGGTAAAAGGAAGGGCCTTTTGAGGAAATACTACAGTTAGAATTTACTTATCCTAATGCAGCAGCATTTATTTGTTTTTAACATTTAATTACCTTGAGGCTGACGGTAACCGTGACGGGAGAAGAACATTTATTGATTTTGATTTGAAACACAAAATGAAGTCCAGCAAAAGGTATCTTGCATGTCTTTGTGGAACAGTCGGGTGAGAAGGAGCAACCAAATGGAAGTTTTATGTTACCACAGTTCTGGCTCCTAGCGGACACCATGTCATATACACCAACATCAATGGCGTTATCAAAATCCAGTTCTAAAGTTGCAAGGAAAATGAGTCAGTAGATTTAGGTAACTGCATTGATTGGACGTTGAAATAGCGTCAATGTTCTTTAAGTTTGCTTGAAAAACAGAAAACATTTTCGCCAGTTCCTCGATTTAATATTAAGGTGCAAAAGCGCCATAGGAAATTTGTTGTAACGCGACGAACACAGAATTAAAATACAACTATTATCATATCACGTTTGTGGTTTGGTTTTAATTTAGTTCTCTGGCAGTCTTTATCTTTGATAACAACCCAACTGTCTTAAAGTTGGGGACAGCTTTGAATATTTCCAGGAGAGTGCGGGGCAGATACATCTATTGTATTCACAGGTTGATAACTAGAAAAAAAGATATGTATGCCTCTGGGACTTTGGTTCTACCAGTCCGATATGTTACCACTACACTACTAGGACCAACCACAATGGTAACGCCGCCAGTGTATGTGACAAATACAGGGATTCCAGGGCATATATTTCTCCTAAAAAGAAAATCTCGCTCCTAAAAAAATGACTAAACTTGCAAAATTAGTCTTAGAAAACCTCACCAATAGTGATATAAGGCAGTTATATACCTTATACCTCGGTGTATATGAGATGTATCACCTTTACTTAACATACCTTGAGCAAACGTAGTTGCCAAAACAACAAAGAATATAACAATCCCGTACAGCTTCATCTTTAAAAGACCTGAGTCCGTAAGTCAGGTTCTTATGGAGAAGATTCTAAAAGATAAGATAGTGCAGATTACGAAGATACAACAGGTCTTTTTATATGATTTAGTGTTTAACCAGCCATAGTCCATACCAACAGCTGAAGGTATGAAAGGAAAACATCACACATCCAGACAGGCGGCTGCGTTCACGTAACAGGGAATAACGTTTTCTAGACGCCGCTCTTTCACAGATGCCGCCATAAAGCTGAAAAACACAAACTCTAGCATGACGTATCTCTGTGTTCTTCTACTCTTGCTCTCCTGTTATTGAAGTATTTAGCTGACTAAATAAAACAAAAATCTAATAACATTGAGTTACACGTTTAACCAGCGGCATGTCAGAATTGATTCCAACACGATACGATCATTTGTGAAAAGAAAATAACTCAAAACTACGAGAAAAAGAATAAGAAAGCCAAAAAAAGAAGACCAACAACAAAAAGAGGCCAGTAAAAGTGAACGAGAAAAAGAAGAAAAGACAAATTAGAAGAACGAAAGAAAAAGAGTCTTAAAGAGGAGAAGCTGGTAAGTAGATATCGCGTTCATAATATCACACGAGATTCTTATTGTCGGTCCTGTAAAGAAAGCAAACTCGGAACCGAATCATAATCTGTACAAATATTACGCACCAAGGACAGGTCATTGTTTGCAATGTCGGCAGTGCGCAAAAGAAAACAAGAAAAAAGAACAAAAGTATCAAATAGTATTTTGAATAAGTGCATATATCTTTGTTTGTACACAACTCTTGATATCCATTTTTCATATCCTACATACATCTTTTCTTTGTACCTGAATTCATAGTAACATTGAGAATGAAAAAGATTGAACTAAGATTATAAATGGAAACTAGCGAGTAAACTAGTATAGGCTGCGTCGGTGTGTAATAAATACAATAACCAATAAAAGGAAATCTGTAACACCGTGAAAAAAGAAAATTATACTTAACTTTACTGATGTTTCGAGCTTTCGCCCTTCGTCGGAGTAAAAAAGGGCGAAAGCTCGAAACGTCAGTAAAGTTAAGTATAATTCTCTTTTTTCACGGTGTTACAAATTTCCTTTTATTGGTTATTGAACTAAGATTATGCTTATACTTTTAGAAGGAAAAGGGGAATTTCATGAACTAGTCAATAGGGTTTACATCGCTCGGAATTGGAAATAGAATTGAAAAGTTTTTTTTCTCGTTGAACACGTAACACATTACATAAAAATTTAAAAGAAGAAGAAGAAGAAGAAAAAAAAAAGAAACTGGTTGCGAAAAAATAAACTGAGCATTAACAGAAAATGTTCCTATTATTTTAATCTTTTTTTTTTTTTTTCCCGGAGCTTTCCTATTGGCTGATTTTCTCCCAGGGTTCGTACAGAACCCCGTGTAAGAACTTTCAAAACTTTTCCAAAACTTTCCAAAGCCCTTTGACTCAAATTTCCAAAACCACACAAAGCACAAAAATAAAGCCAAATTCATGGATCTGAAACATTCAACATTCATTTACCAATGCAAAACAATACGTAAACCACACGTACAGTGTTGACAGAAAAATCTTCGGCGCTTTACAACGAAAACAATTTTTTGCAAGGTGTAAGCTGGACAAGCTACAAAAAATCCATGACTTTTCCATAGCCTAGCGGACAAAAATCAATTTTCCATAACTTTCAAGGTCCTGGAAAAAATACATTATTAATTTCCAAAACTTTCCAATACTTTCCAAAACCCGTACAAACCCTGTCCTCCGTTTTCGGTATCTCTTACTCTCACTCCACGCAGGGTGTCAGCCGGTGTTTCTTTGTTTTCTCGATCAAAATAGCCTTTCATCCAGATCGTTTTATTAACAAAAGGAATATCAATTCATGATGCATGGCCTTGACTTAGAAAGCCTTAACCTTTGATGAGTGATGTAAAGTACAATTTGACTGCAAGAAAGTGGAAATGAATCAGTCCAATCACTATTTAAAAAAAAAAAAAATCTTTATTATGCTTATTATTATACAACTAACACCAAATCCTAGAAGACTAAAGGAGCTCCATATTGATCAATGACAGACAGCTGTACTCGATCAACAATCTCGTGACAAACCGTTTCCCAGGCTTTGTTTTCGGTCCTTTTGATGCACCTAAAACGGTAGAAAATGATCAGTGTTTGTGAAAATTCGGTAAAGCCAAAAGAAATTCTGCAAGGGGTAACAGTCTGTCTTTCTCTCCTTACTTTCCTTCCTCGTAAGGATACTTTTCGTTGGTATGACACTATGAACAATTACTAGGATAACTACCTCATTAAGACCTTGACGAGAAGATATAGTTGTTCCATGTTTTTGCTCTGAATGAGATCCACGAAGTACTGGGTCACAACTTCCACATCTTCTTGGATAGGGGCTGCAAAAAAGGGTGTGAAACAACATTTCATGTTGTTACAACTATAAATATATTTTTTTTCCTTTTTTTTTTTCTTCTCCTCTTCTTTCCTTTTCATTCTTGCATTCATCTTCATGCAAACTCTACTTGACTATCATCTTTGTTTCAGCATCATCACATTTGAGGAATATTTTTCATATCTCAATAGCGCTGCGCGTCGGTTCTAAAAATAGCCCACCTAATAGATGCATGACTCAGACAGACAAAACTATACAGAAAAGAACACGGATAAACATACATTTTATTTCGTTGTATTTTAATTTATTTTATAAAACATTGCTTATTTTCAAAAAAAGTTGTTATTGAAAACCAAACGGCAGAAATCGGACTCAAGGGGATGAAAAACATTTTTTTCTGAGGTTTGTTTGTCTGAGTTGTGACGTCACTGACGCGCAGCGCTATTGCCCATTTTAGCTTGGACGTAATGTTTTCCCATTTCAGTCGATCACGTGTAATTATTAGTTGTGTAATTTTGTAATAAAGTTCTCTCTTTATCTTCTTCTTCTTCTTCTTCTTCTTCTTCTTCTTCTTCTTCATGGAAAGTGCGCGCGCACGGTTTTTATTCACGAGTTGTGAAGCATCAAAACGAACGAGCGAGTCCTCGGAATAGCGAGTGAATAAAAACTGTACAAAGCACTTTCCACGATGTTTTCTGTTTATTTTATACATACCGAGATTTTTCATTTGATTTGAATTTTTAAACTTAAATTGTCTCCGTCTTTTCGTCTAAATGAACGAAATGTGAATCTCTCTTTGTTTTTGTACTTCAAGTTGTCTTTCAAGAGCTTTATATCTCGACTGGTTTTCTCTTTTGTATTCTTTTTTTCGTAATTTCGTAAATCATTGGAATCAGTGAATAAACTGAGCTGAATAACGGCTACAACGAACTTTGTTTGGTAAACACGAGACGAAAAGCTAGCTTGTTTTTTCGTCGCTAACTAGGTAACTCCTGATGCACCTTTCTGGAGCTTCCCACAATTCTTTAGGACTTGCGCGCACCAGCGAGGTCAGGTAACAAAAACATTGAAAACTGATCGTAGTTTTGGGGAAATACGTCTACTGTGTCTAAACAAGGATAGAAAAAATTCCTTTTATTCAGATATTCTATGTGGTAAAACCATTTACATCCTTCTTTCGAATTTTAATCCACATTTGACAAAACGCTGTTTGTTTTTTGTTGAATTTCCGAAATCTCCTTTGTCACCAGACCCTGACCTCGTTTGCAGGCGCTAAATCAAGGAGAATTAAGGGTAACTCCGGGAAGGTGCATTGGACGTATCACTTTTTCACACGTGAAAAAAGCCGTACGCGACTTCTGATTGAACATATTTGTTTTTCTCACATGTCCATTCTGATTGGCGAAGATAGGTGAACAAACGAAAATCTAATGAATGGCTTTTCTGTGAGTAAATCTCAATATGCATATGATAAATGTAAATACCTGACGTATTGGTCCATTGTTTGATCACATCTTTGATACCATGAAAACTAACTTCTCCACCAAGGCCAACAGCGGTTGATTCAATTTTCTGGGGTGATGGAGTTTTTCCCTTTGGAAGTGAATTAATAAAAGCCGAGTAGCATGACTTCTTTGTTGTAGTCGCCAGACTTCGTATAAAACGGCTTGGAGCAGTAATTCAAATTTCTTGTTTATCATATATCAAACTTGTGCTTTATTTTCCAACAAAGCATTCGATATCATGATCTGTGTGACAATTACGGTTCAGATCAACGCTCCTCACAGCCAAAGGGTTGCTGAGGGTTGCGATAAAGTTTCGCGACATCAAAAAATATCGTATGTTCATATTTGGAGCAAGCTGATGATTGGTCGGGGAGAGCGCAAAATGACATAAGAAAATCACTTACCAATCACACCATCGGACATAAGTATTCCAATATGCCAAATGATACTGATTTGTTCATTGAACAATAAGAGGCGAAAACTCTCAGGAAATTCGAAATATGAAAAGTAAAAATGAAATAATGAAACTTACTGTAATCATGATATACTCCTCTTCCTTCCTGATTTCTTTTTTCTTGTAATGTCTTTCGATTTTCGATCTTATATCTTCAGGTAATGCATCCAAAGCACTTACATCGAGTTGAGACAAGGATGGCAAACATAGCTCGTCATCAGAAGTTTCAGCATTTTGAATTTCCCTTTTCTGTGAAGACAAAGGTAAAGGAGAAAACCTCGGTAATGGAGGAAGCATATTGGATTCAAAGTCGAGTTTTTCTTGGCATTTTATCGATGTTTCTGTTCTGCCAGTATCCCAGGAAATTTTATTACGTTCCTTCACATAACAAAATGAATTCGGAGGAGAACCTGATGAACTGTTTATCATGCTACTTAATACATCGTACTCCTCGTGTTTCAAATCTGTAGTAGCTTTATTGACAGCTTTTTCACTCGGCTGACATTCTCTATAATTTGAACTCTGTGCAAAGTCGTGTAAAGTACCACGAACTGCATCGGGATGTTTCAACTTGCTCACTTGGATTCCTAATCCCCTGACATCTGAAGGTGGAACCCTTAGTTGGCGAAAAAGAGAGAGACACTTTTTGAATATTAATTTTGAGTCATCAGTAGGAACTTGTAAACCTGCAGACCGTGCAATATTGTCACATATACCATGGCCCATGAACTTGAGTGGTTCTTGTACTCCTTGGCGGCGAACCTTAAGCTAAGAGAAAATAGTCATCTATCAAAACTGAGATCTTCACTAATTTTTTCTCTCCACTCTGAGTAGTCTCCTACGCAGCTCTTCTTAAGGTGACGGCCTACTATTGAATCGAGTTTCCGACCCCACAAGTATGCATGCGTGCGCATAATAACCGCTGAGAAACCTTCGAAATTTTAGTAAAAAAGATTGAAGAAACACACCATTTTTTGTACTTCAAACCCCTTAAATTTTGCACGGAACCCTACATTTTTTATATACTTATTTAAAAAAGCTCCTAAAAATCTATGTCATATCAAATTTTAAAAACTTTAATTACTCGAATTTATGAAAAAGTGAATATTTGTACGAATTTCTGTTTAACATTTAACATTTATACATTTAACATTTATTAATTCGATTTGATAAGAACATATTACAAAAACTTATAAACACCCAGCCAACATTCAAGCTTGATTATCTCAAAAACTACTTTTTCTTTTCATATTTGAAATCAGCATTAAATTTTCATTGAAAACGTTCCTATTTTAAAAAAAGTTTAATACTTTTTTTGCCAGTCACAGTTCCATACACACCAAGGCTCGTTTTGCTCTTTCGTGTGTACCAAAGATTTCATGTAAAAAAGGTTGTAGCGGGAGCAGAATTTTGCCCCCGGCTCACGCTCCGTGAAGTTAAATTGGTTAAATATCACGAACATGACCACACCATGCAAGCTTCCCCAGCATGGTCTCTCGCTGTGCAAAATGACCCGGGAGCACACACCCCCCACCCCCACCCCCAGGAGCAAATTCCTTAGTGCGTATGGACCTTAAAGGGTTCTTTAACGGAGGAAGAAGCCCTAAGAAGAGCTGCGTAGGAGGCTAGACTTTGAGGAGCACTTTGCATAAATACAATAGCTTGGTATCATTCACTTCACATGAAAACCATTGTGTTCATGGAAATAAGTTCCCCTCAAATTTGATGCAAACGAGCCAAACACGAACGGCTTTATGCGCCGTAAGAAAGCAGTGCATTGGGAGATTTGTTCGAAACAGAACCCAAGACACCAGCTTGAAACCCTTGGGATTTCTTGATATTTCCATATCTGCAACTCGAGGGTGAAGAGCTTTCATTCAAAACTGCTTGGGGATCCTCTACAGAGAGGGTAAGTGAGGTGCACAAATTAGCAGCACCCCATGAGCAAAACCGAAATGTATTTTACTCGAGATGTAGTACCTTTAGTGTAATAGATTGCCCCTTTAAGCCGCATTCCTTCAATCTCCTTTGCACCTCTCCTGACAGCTCGTTGATAAATTGTTCAGCCTCCGATTCCTACGAGAAAAATTTGACAAGAATAACTCAAAACGCAAACGAAGTCAGTCTAAACAAGATAAAAGGGGATCAAATACCTTTGTAAATCGCATTCCATAGTTGATTTCCGCAGAGACTGACTTTCGTTCTCTTTCCAATCTAATAGGTCGGTCGTCTTGTCCACGACAATACCGATAAAGCGTAAGACCTGTTTTTTCTCCAAAAGACTGCTGTAGAAATTGAAGGCTGCATTTATGAAGGTCTGCGCATGAAGTGATTCCCAGGGAATTCAACTTCTTACCCTGTGCCCTACCAACCCCGGGAAGATCTGTAACCTTTTGAGGACCTGTGGAATTGACGCGGATAAACTAATCAGTGGCACATCAAAGCTACAAGATAACAGTTAAGTGGGAAATGTTAGAAATTCGAACTCGTATCGCACTTTACTACTCAGAATGACGAGAAGTTGAGTTAGCATTTTGATTTACAACTTTACTACTCACAACTACGCGTTGTGAATGAATGATGTACATGAATATATTGAGAAGCCTTTTCAGTGTCTACTGCATACCGTACCATGTACGTGCTGTAATTCTATACCGTATACCTATCCCACTTAATAATACGAAATCCCCGCAATAAAAACTTAAGACAAGGTATCCGCTCAGTCATCAAAGCGCGCGAAATTTCATATTATGAGCTCATGCCTTTGTAATATCACAGGGAGCCCACTTAAGATAAAAATGAAAATATGAAAATGAAAATTCAACCACATCGTATTTTAGTTGTTTTCTTAACTCTGAGACCGAGATATATATGTGATTAAACAGCTTAGGTCGGTGCGTATTGAGAAAATATTTGCCCGAGGTATGTTTTCAAGACCGAGGACAAATATTTTCTCAATACGGACCGACCTAAGTCGTTTAATAACGTTTTTATTTTTTTCCGGTCTGGAATCCCTAAGCCCATGTAACTGTGAGCGGTCTGGGCTGAGCCGGTCCGTACTGATAAAAAAAACGGACCGGCTAACAACCAATCAGCGCGCGCAATTCATTAGGATTCCGGACCAGAAGTGTGCTATCTAACACGAAAAACCAAAGAATCAAGTAAAAAAACGCGCGATTTAGTTTTCTTTTATAATTTCTCTATGGTATCCTATGTAGACATGAATGTATTTGTACATAAGATACCATAGAGAAATTACGTAGGGAAACTAAATCGCGCGTCTTTTTTCTTAAAAAAAAAAATGTTCCTTGATTTTTCGGTTCTCTCACGTTGGATAGCACACTATCTCGGTTTTCGAGTAAAGAAATACGATGTGGTTGAATTTTCATTTTCATTTTCACTTAAAAGTGGGCTCCCTGTGGTAATAGTTGTGTTATACACCCAGGTTTTACAGTACTTACCCATAAACTCCAACACATCGTCGTATGCAGACACGTAGAAAGCTCCATTGGGTTTTGCTAGCCTGGTGCACATTCTTGCAAGCAGCACATTACTACCAATGCCGATAGAAGCATTACAGCCAGTCTTCTCTCGTATCTGTTGTCGCATCTTTTGCGCAAGAGCAAGAGGCGTAGTTTGATCTATGAGAATACGGGGAAAAAAAACTAGAATTCTCCAGCGTATATAATAATTGTTAAGTAAAAAAGCAGAAGTTTTTGGCAAGAGGATGCGATTGCTTCAGCTCAATGATGTGAATTTTACATTTTTCAGTGGTTCATAGTGGATTGTAAGTAAAGTGCCTATAATCTTTCCGAAAATATTTCATTCTACATGGGATCAGCTGTTGAATGACCAAAAAAAATTTCTAATTCGTTTGAGTGCTGCTGTAAATACATCTTATAAGCTTCCTTGCTTCTTATTCGTACGAATCTGCTTCAATTCCTGTAAACTTGAAGACTAAATGAGGCAAAAAGGGTTAAAGATGTCGTCTTGTAACGCCAATCTAATTATTTCACGTACCATTTATACTGTGTGTCACGTCAAGGTAAGCCTCATCACAACTAACAGCTTCAATATCATGTGAATATTCAACCAGAATTTCAAAGAGCTTCTTGGATACATCTCTGTAGTCTTGGAAGTTGTATGGGATGCATACGATGTCTGGACACAGCTTACGTGCGCTGCCAAGGAACATGCCGTTACGAACACCAGACTTTCTTGCTTCATAACTGCATGATGCTATTTCTGACATTGAAGTGAAGAACGAAGATGACATCATCTGTTTTCCAGGAGACGTTGCCTCTGTAATGAAAACAAAACAAAGATGAAAGATTTTTGATCATCTACATCAGAGAATCATCTAGTTTGAATCGATCCTTAAAGCCTGGTTCACACGAGCAACGCAAATGCAAACGCAAGCAAAACTACGTGTGAACTACAGCAACGCAAACGCAAACGCAAGGAATGGAAAAGTTTTCATTTTCTTGCGCTTGCGTTCGCGTTTGCGTTTCCGTTTGCATTTCTAACGTGTGAACCGGCGAAAACGCAAACGCAAAAGCAAAAGTTTCCATTCCTTGCGTTTGCGTTTGCATTTGCGTTGCTGTAGTTCACACGTAAATTTGCTTGCGTTTGCATTCGATCTCTGCAACCATTTTTTTTTAAATATAAATAAGCATTAATACGCATGCGTATCTTAATTTGCTTACATTTGCATTTCACGTGTGGACATTGCTTGCTTTTCGGTTGGCATTTGCGTTTGCATTTGCGTTGCTCGTGTGAACCAGGCTTAATTGTGCACAGATTGACATGGCAACAACATTGCGTGGATTTATTTTACATTCAAATACTCATTAATTATTCACGGTAACCAGCCAACCTCATGCTTAGAATCTGGCCACGGGATGAACTTTGAAACCCCGGAAAGTACTACTCCTTACTCCTAAGCAAACTGAAAATCTTTTCCAGTGTCCTTGGACTTGAAATTATTTCCGAGTAAATGGACACTGGAATAGCACTGCAATTGGCCGAGGAGTACAATGAGTTTCAAAGTACTCTAGCCTGATCGCATGACCAGTGCCATGGTACTCACGGGTGGCCGTGAAGATGGTATTGAATAGGACTTTTGCACGATGGCGTCATTTGACCACTACTACCAGAATGCTTCGCGTATTTTCTTTCATATTCAAATTTGTATTTCCTCATGAGAATAGTAAGACAACTGGTGCTAATCAACTCAACAAAAGAAAGTGTGCAAGGGATTCTGGTATTAGAGGTTCATGACGCAATAAAGCAAGTGTCCTATTGGAATCTCTAAGGAAGAAACCCCAAGACCAACCACAACCTGTAGCAATCACCCGCATGCACCGAACAAGTTTGATTCTGATGGCAATCATACTCTATTTTTTTGGTCACGATTTTCCGTGTGGGGGACATAAACGAAAATTGATATGACGTTTCACGCATGCGCAGAAATTGTGTTTATTCCCTGGCTTCAAGTTCCTTATTTTACACCATAAAACCGTAATCATTTCAGTTAACAGATTTCCAATTTCCAAATTTCCAATTCGGACGAGACGGGTCTAGTCCTCATTGTCGGCTTTGAAACATTACACAAAAAATGTTATTCCTATAATTGGATCAAAATAAAGCAATAGGTACTAAAATTCTATAATTGAAATCAGAATTCATAATTTAATTTAATTTAATTGTCTCTGACTTGAAAAATTGAAACTTTTATCAGACGTTTTGATCCATAACCACAAATCTTCATCAATGTGCCGTCGGTATTTGTGCACGTGCATACCAACGGAACACTGATGAAGATCCGTGGTAATGGATCGAAACATCTGATAGATGTTTCAATTTTTCGAGTCAGAGACAATTTAATTTAATTTAAAGCAATTCTTGGTTTGCAATCATTCCCAAGAGAGCAAAATAACAAAAGGCATGTCCGCCATGTTGGAAGATATAACAAAGGAATTCATTAAAAATCTTTTGTCAAATTCTTCCAAAATGGCGGCTATGACGTCAATTGCAAACCAAGAATAAGTTTCCAACTACAGATTTAATGATTTTTGCTTGGTACTTCATATACAGGAACTCCTGCTCTAAACAATTAGTCAATATTTATTTATTTTATGGTTTTATTTCACTGAGACACACCTGGAATGAATAAGTTAGATTTCCATTTGTCTACCAGGTTCTTCCATGTTTTCATTTAAGAAGATATATTCATCTCCATCTAGTTTTCATTATTGATTTTAAAATTATCATTTCTATCATAAAAAATATGTTTTATAATCTGCTGTCAGAGCCTACCTTTTCCAGCATGACAAACAGCAACAGGCTTGCCGTAAAGGCTAGGTCGGTTTCTTAAACCGACTGATACAAAGAAGCAGTCCATATCAATGTGCATAATAATCCTACCAGAATGTCCTGGACCAGAATGTCTAGGAGGAACTACACCATTCTCTATTCTTTTCTTTATAAGATCACTAGTAAACTGTTTAAATTCTGCACCCCATGTCGAAAGGTGATGCAGGCGAGAGTTACTATAAAACTCGTTAATAAAATTAGGTTCTCCTGCCTTAAGATGCCTGGTATTCTCTTCTTTTCCTATAGGTGGAATTTCTGTCTCTTTCTCAGTTTGATCACAGACATTGGTCTTCAGTGCATCAGGGAAACCTGTGGACATTTCTACTGGAGCCTTGGAATCATAACGTTTTCCATCTCCAGGACTTTGAGGCAAAATATCCCTTGATTCCTTGGTATCTTTGGTATCTGGGATTTCTAAATTTTCTGCGCATGTGGAATAGCCTCCTTTGGAAAAGTTCAACTGCTTCTGCAATGCCTGTCGACCAGTGTAAAGTAAATATTCATCTATTGGCAGGCAGCGCTGTTCTTTGATACTGTCAAGAATCCACTGGGGACGTACTATTTTCTTGTCTCTAATTATTCAAAGAAAATATTGCACTCAATACTGCTATCATAATTTATTCTATTATGGTTCCATACTGGGAAGGGAGAAAGTGGATACCCACAAAGTAAATACACCACATATAGCTTTGCCAAGTAAAAGTTAAATACCGAGAAGTGAGACAAGAGACATCTTTCGCATAAGCACACTCCCAATGCTAATGACCCACAAGTCTACCATGTTTCGTTTAGTGCTTTATATCCAATTTTTTTATCAATAATTTTTTACAAACAGTTTGATATGTGACTATTGCAGTCATTCAGTTGCTGTCATCAAATTTATCCAGAACCTTATCAATCCTATCCATCATCTTCATCGCCCGCTCACACATTTTCGCACGTGTGATTAAAGTAAAGTAAGGATAAAGAGAAAAATAACATTAAGCCCTCGGCGGGAATCGAACCCCACATCTTCGGTTTACTAGTTCGATGTGTTAACCACTACAAGGACCAACTACGCCGGACAAGGTAACGTCCTTGGTCCTTGTAGTGTAGTGGTTAACACATCGGACTAGTAAACCGAAGATGTGGGGTTCAATTCCCGCTAAGGGCTTAATGTTATTTTTCTCTGGAACTTATTGACGCGTGCCGACATCCGGGAATTCAGTTTTTGTTTTTGAAAACTTTTGCACAGTAAAATATTTACT
>WUAP02057893.1:0-18001 GCA_015163945.2 Stichodactyla helianthus
TGCCAAATTTACAGAGAAATGTATGTCTGGGGGTATGGCGTGACCCCCAGACATACATTTCTCTGTAAATTTGGCAAATTTTGAAAAATGTTTTCTTGGATAACACCTAACATAATGAATCTTTGTAGGTTTACTAAAGTTGAGGTGCTCTTTCTAATGCTGGTATTTGTTTCTAATTTTAAATTATTTGAAATTTCGGCCGCCATTTTGGTAAAAGGTCTATTACATCATCATGCAACCGTCCTATAACGAGCGTTTCTTAGTCACTTTAGAATTGACAAAGACAATAATGGCAGCATATCAGCAGACGAGCTCCAAGAAGCCCTGACGAATGGTAAGCTATCACGGCTAATGCTATTGTTTGTAAGCGTAACTTTAGACATTTTATTTGTGACGTCATTACTTCACGAGAACCAAATCCTTGGTAAAAGGAAAGTGTTTGTTAAGAATTTTTTTGGATATGACTTCTTTTGTTGTTGTATCTAATGCACCAGTCAATGTAACCTACCCCTACCCCACCCCATCCGGGCACGACCGGGCAAATGCGGGGGTATTTTCCTACTATTTATTAGCTTTTGAAGCCTCGGAAGCGCTGTCTTTTACCTACCAAGTCTCTTGACTGGGGCCAATTTAAATAGCATTTTCCACGGCTACTAAAAATAGATCGCACAGTCTTATGAGATTGAAATGTGGACAAATTTCGTAAACAGAAGCCTAGGATATGCGGAGAAGTAGATATAATCTGATTTAGAGTACCGCTTTTATAAGGATATGGGGAAGTACACAAGCAAAGACTGTTGTTGGGGAGAATGTATTTCAGATCCACAATATTCAGAGAAAACAGCTGAAGGTACGTTTATTCCCTTTCCGAAGCTTGGGAAGATTCACGATTGCATGATTCTATGGAAGAGCGAATTGGCAAAGATTAGGACAAGACAAATTCAAGCGTTGACATCATTTGAACTTCACGAATCTTTAAAAAATCTAAAGAGACTCGTTTGTTTGTCCGCATTTTAATCCCACAGTGCACAGCGAGCGAACATTTTGACGTCATCCATGGAAAGTGCTGTCAAGAGAAGGGAATATACAGGGAGATTAGACTCAGCAGCATTCTCCTAGGGATAAGGGCATTTTCCCATTTTTCCAGACGTCAAATTCCAATTCCTTGATCATGCCCGGTTCGGGGGGGGGGGGGGAAGTATATTGCCTGGTACATAAAGTTTCTGTTTTTGTTACCAGGATCTGGTACTACGTTCAATTCAGAGACTATCCGTCTTATGATTGGTAAGTCATGATTCACAGTCAACAAAGTATCAGTAAAAACGATATGAAGCGTTTTCAAGTGTTTCCGAGAAACAAAGAAATAAAACCCAAGGGATTGACACGTGATCTCTGAAATAAAGAAAACATTACGCCCCCCAAAAAAGAAGTCTATTATAAATTCTTTGTTCTCAGCAAAGCAAATATTCTAGTATTTTTATGAACGTATAGCTCCCCCCGATTTTCTGGACATTCGCAGGATATTTTGTTTGAATCAAGGATTATTTTCCAGGAATGTTTGACAGAGACAATTCAGGTGGAATAGAATTCAACGAGTTTTTGTCACTTTGGAAGTACATTATGGACTGGGAGAGAACATTCCGTTCTTACGATAAAGACAACTCGGGTGCGATAGATAAAGAAGAGCTTCGAATCGGTAAGAATGCAGGCTAGCTTTCTTGTATTCAAATACACTGATGTGATTTTAGTCATTAACAGAGTTTAAGCATCACGTTTTTTCTTTCCTCAAACGGTAAAGTCCATCATGTTTTCATCATGGTCCCTACATATTCCTTTCGTCACGTAAACATATTCCTTCAAAAGACTATTGTTCTGGAGTTTGTCTTCTACTTGGAAATTGATTCTGTTTTGGCACTTCTAAAGAATTTTGTGCCTGTCAGCTGGCGTTTCGCGTTTGCCGTAACGAGATCTTTAAGGTGCGGTATTACGACCAACAAAATCGTGCAACTTGTCACGCAACATTGTTGCATTGCAAGTTGTAGAGCGATGCTGCTCGTATTACCACCATGTACGCAACTTGTCACGCAACAGTGTTGCATTGTAAGTTTCAGAGCAATGTTGCTCGTATTACCACCATGTACGCAAACAAAAATCGAGGTTGCACTAGTTGAAAAATTTTGGCGCACGAAGTAGATAAGAGCTTCTATTTTTGCAACAAGCATCCACAACTTGCAACATTGCAACATTTACGGAGACCAAGGGGAATAAAGGAATAGCTCGTGAGTCTACTCTTAGTGCAACTGAATCCTGCTTACTTTCTTTTTATAAAATATTTTAGATATAACGCGCGCGCTGATTGGCTGGCTACCGTGTTTATATCAGAGGGCTAAAAAGTGAAAAATATTCTATAAAAGTAATATAAAACGATCGCTTATGATAACGAGTAGAAAAAAAAAGATTTGACTAACTTGCATTAGATTCGACGCGGCAAAATTTCGACGTCTGAACTGGACCTAAGCTTCCTTTGCTCGTGCTCTACATCTTCCAGCGTGTTTATATCACAGTACAGAGACATGCGCGCTCGTTTTATATTGCTTAAATCAATTGCGCACATAAACCAAGCCTCCCGCATCCCCCTCTACCTTGCACAAGATACATTCCTCCTTCTCATGAGAATCTGGAAATCGTCAAAACTTCCAGGACATGAAAAACTAACACTAGTTATTATTATTTGTTTGTGGTTGCAGCGCTCACGTGTTTTGGTAAGTATTCGCAGTTTGTTTCTTTGCGCCATTTTCGTTCTAGACTTACTTTCTCTTTTTCCTCGGAAAAAATATTTATTTTAATACCGCTTAGAAAGGAATCGTTCTGAAAGCAGTTTATTAATTACAAAGTCATTCTAATACCTTTTCCCACAGTGATGTGCAAGATTTTGGCCTAAATTATTTTTTTGTTTTCGTCTCTTGATATCTTGTCACGCAGCTCATAAAAGGCGCGAAATCACCGACTTCAAAGTCATTTTACTCGAAAGATCGAATGGTGACCCCCCAATTTTTTTTGCGTTTACTTGTGTGTGTCTTATATATTTTAATTTTTTTATCAACTGTCAAAGTTTCAGAAAATTTTCATTTACTTTGGATTTGCCCGCGAACGTCCTTAAGTAAGAAATAAATACCTCTAATGTCAGTAATAAGTCAAACACATTCCAAAGGCCCTTGGGATGCATATGGCTTACTGCCGATGTTTGAGGTATTTAAATGTTTTATTTCATACTTAAGAAGGTTTTCACAACACAGCAATTCTTGAGAGAAAAAAGTGCAATAATACTCACAGTGTAGAATAGTGCCCTATTGACCTGTTGGCCATTAAACATTGGTTGCAGCCAACAGTTGTTTGTGGCTTAAGCTTGTTGGTCAGATGTTGGTAAAATGTCAGCCGCATAACAGCCAACAAGTGGCTGAATGATCAATAGGGGGCTTTAGTGTACACTTCTGTCACAGGGCACATAGGCTTTGTAAGCTTCAGAGCTAGATCCTAAAACAAAGGCATGCAATTTGTGACTAAGTTGAGTTTTTTTCTATTTTAGACTGAAGCTCCATTACTTGTCAGACCTTTTCTAAGCCATGTTACAAAGTCTGAGCTCCATGCCATCATGACTGGAGGCTTTGCTACGATTGCTGGAGGAGTGTTAGCTGCATACATAGGGTTAGGTGTCTCTGCTTCTCATCTTCTTAGTGCTTCGGTCATGTCAGCTCCTGCAGCCCTTGCAATCTCAAAACTTCTTTACCCAGAAACAGACAGCCCAGAAACACTTGAAGAGGACATTGACCTGCCATCTGGGTAAGCTGAGATCTGATTAGGTCTGGAATTCTTACAAGTTAAAAAACAGGCCTCTAGCAAACCTGGTCTGGGTGGTGAAAATGACTCACAGTGTTATGGTAATGCATTATCAGCCTTAAAGCTGATTGGTTCTTTTAACTTAGAATTTCTGATTGGTCATAAAAATCATGCATTGTTTGAAATATGCATGCATGTGCATTTTGTTTGCAACTTCATGAATCGCCTTGACAAAATTAATGTTTTGACATTGAATTAGGGACTTTTGGCGATGTTAACAATTAGTTAAAGAACTCTTGCTGTGCCACACTCCACCAAAACTCACAGTAAATTTAGTTTTATCACTGAGTACAAAAACTGTTTCATAAAAAAGTAAAACATGGTTCGTACAGCCTTAAGAAGTCCTTGAATATTGGGGAAAAAGTCCTCAGGTAAATAGATAGTCCTTGGATTTTATGGATTTGACAAAATTTCACAATTATCCTAGCAAAGGTTTTATACAGAAATTTAGTTTTCAGTTTTTTCAATCAGTTTTCTCGGTCAGTTCTCATCCATAAATCCAATGGCACTGATTTGTTTTCATGTTTCAAAAATAATGCAGAGGGACTTTGCTATCTTTTTTCTTGTGAATTAGTGGTCAATTGATCTTTTCAGCTCAAAAGAAGCCTAAAGGATTGCTGACATGTAATGGTACACAAGATCAAACAGAACACTGCTTAAAATGGAGATAATCTATGTTGCTGTCCTTGAAAATTTAACATTTGACCTTGAAAAGTCCTTAAATTTTCTCAACAAAGTTGACGTACAAACCATGGTAAAATAATATATTTTTTAATTTTTAGGGGTGAACGTAATATCATAGAAGCTGCTGCAAAAGGCGCCAGCACAGCTATCTCCCTGGTTGCTAACATAGCTGCCAACCTGATTGCATTCATTGCATTTTTGTATTTTATCAATGCCATACTTGCATGGCTTGGCTCCATGGTACAATGCAATAATCATCATTATATAGAAGTCAGTTTTGAGGTAAGGATTATACCCTTACAATTAATCCAATTTGCTTCTGGTCTTTAGTTTCTCTCAATCTCTTTGTAATATAATGAAAATTACTGAAGGATCAAGAAACTGGCTAAAAAACCAGATGTGGCTGAATTTTTGATATGTATACTTCATTAACATTCAATTTCTGTTTTTATAGTCTGTTATAAACATAAAGGATGTGTCATGCTTTTTTATTGTATACCAAGTGTCAAAGTTCAATTTTCCTCAATTTCTATTGGTAGAGAGTATCACATGAACATGAAGAAATTGGACTGTCTCCCTGGCGACAAGTCTGGGAGGGCAATAATATGTTGTGGACTGGGAATAACAAAACCGGAAGTCATGTGACTGAAAAAATATCAAAACTGGAAACCAGAATCCACCACATTAGCAAGTGTGTTTGCAAAATTCATTCTTTCTCTTTCTTTTTTTTTTTTTATTTATTTATTTTTTTTTATTTTTGTTGTTGTTGTTTTTGTTTTCTTTGACACTTGGTATGACAATAAAACACTTATTTACTGGGACCGAGGGACCCAGTAAATAAGTGTTAAATGTTTATGTCCAGAATTATAAAATACTTTTTACTCAAACAGCACAAGGGCACCAGGAGAAAGCCGTTGTGTGGGATGGATTTTATGTGAATTATTTAAATTTACATAAAATCCATCCCACACAACGGCTTGGTGTCCTTGATCCTCATCATGGTTATATCATAGTTATTTTAAAGATTTGACATAGCTACTTTACATGTAATTATTAATATTCATAAAAGCTCTTTGTTGAATTGACTAGTAAATTTATTAGTGGCATTCACATGCAGTGTGAATTTAATCAGATTTCCTTTTGTCATTGTTTTTAGTTTATTTGTTCATATGTTCTACGTCCATTTGCATTCTTGATGGGGGTAAAATGGGAAGACTGTGATATTGTGGCTCAATTACTTGGTATCAAGACATTCTTTAATGAATTCATAGCATATGAACGATTGAGTGAATTTATCAATAACCGCAGAAATCTAACTGGAGGCAGAACTATTTCTGTAAGTATAGCAAAGTAGAATGGATCAAGGTATCTCATGGATATTTCTTCTGGTGGTGGAAAATGGTCTTATATTTTGTTTTTCATCCCTGGTTTAGTGTCCCTTTTCTTTCGAGCATTAAGAAATTCTAGCCTCCCTCCCTCCCCTGCCCAACAGACACACCACAAAAAGGGAAAGCGCTGGGGTGGGTGTGCATGTCCCTGAAAAGATAATGCTAACTCTTTTCTTACAAAAAGAAAATGTTTTAAACAAACATTCCAAAAATATTCAAAAAGCTACGACAAATTATTTCCAATTAAATTAGCAAGAATACAAGAGTTGGACAGAATAAAACTTTAAAATATTTTCCTTACATTTTATAACTAATTAAGCCTTTAGTTTTGTAGGGTTGAATTAGGAATTAATATTGACTAGGACTAAGGAGTCAAACAACACGTTTTGATTTTGTACTCAAAAAGTGTATATCTTTTAAGCTGATCACAGACAAAAAAATTTTGTCTGTATTGTAAGTCTTGGTATTATTTGTCAGTTACACAGTTAATTGTCCTGATCTGAAACTTTGATCTTACCAAGTTTGAAATGGTGAAAAGATCAGATGGATGAACAATTTGCATTGTTGATCACTTCAAAGCCACTCAATTAAGAAAATATATATTATTATGGCACTTTTCATGTTTTTGTGACCCAGTTCCAGAAACATAAAAACCATTAATCTCCAAACAAGTCCTATTTTCAAAAAAATGTCAATTCTTTTTAAAAAGTATTACAAAATTTAGCCATTGCCAGGCAATGAATTCTCTATTCTCACTAATGAGAATGAGATCATAGTTTGAATGACTGTTTTGAAATACTAATAGAAAAAGAACTTTTTTTTGAATAATTGTTCTTTGAATTGAGTTTGAAGAGATATATTTCTGTTGCTGCTTTGAAGGTTTTAATTGATGCTTTTTCCACACTAGATCTGTCACCATATTTCAAAGTACTAGTAACTTTCAGATTAGGTCTATTAGCTGTCTGGCACCTTGAATGTTTTAAAAGGAAGTTTGGATTAATGATTGGAAATATTATAATTATATTTATTAATCATCAATCAAGCTCTGACCATCAGCTTATTTGTATTATTAAAATATTGTTTCACCCGTATCAGGCAGATTTGAGCTATAGATTAAACAGGTAAACATGGGTGAAATAATAGACTCCTGTAGTCCTTGTCTTGTTTTTTGTCATCCCTAGCTCTTGTAACAGCAAAGGTATTGCAACCTGGTCAAGTCTAAAGATCAAAGTGATCTAAAATATAAGATGAACAGACAATAATCAGACTGGTCGTTTTAAAATAAATCAGGAATAAACCAAACTAAACCAAAAACCTAATAAGAATTTCTAAACCTAACCTAATAATACTACTACTAATATGTTCCACCTTAACATCACTGCATATCATCTAAAATCAATAATCTAAACGTCCACTCCAACTCATCATTTACTGCTGATTGATTTCCATATTTTATTCTTTATTTCCTTTTTTTCTGTCTCATTTGCTGTTTTAAAGCTTTTCAAAATCTTAATTATTTTTGATTATCAAAATTTTGATAAGTCATTGCAAGCTCCATTAGGAATTGAAATTGAACTCTTGAAAGAGAAAATCATACCCAAAGCATTATTTTGTTGTTGCTTTGACTTTTCTTTTTTTTTTGCCTGGTTCATGATGTCACAATTTCAAGAATTGACTAATGTTGGTTGGGTTACCTGTACTTGCTACATTTTGTTCTTGTCTGGGTTGCCTGTGTGTCTTGTAATGTCTTTCACTTTGTGGTTGGGTTTTCTGTGTAGCTGGTAATTTTCATTGCTCAACGCAGTTTAGGTTAGCTGTGTGTTATGGGATATGCCAAGCTGGGGTTGTTTAAGGTTGTATGTATTCCATAAGCAAGTGGCAGCCCACTAACAAGCAATATTAAGAATTTAAAAAGTGAATAGTGGCCAAAATGAAACTCGACTTCTTTTGATTTTTTAAAAACAATTTCAACATTAAAAAATAAAAAATAAAAAATTTTTTTTTATTTTAAAAAACCTGAAATTAAAACTTCAAAAACAGTCAAGAATCAAACCCTGCAGAGACCTTCAATACCAGTCCTTCCATTTCCCCTGAACCTAACCATCAGGCCATCAAATAATTTTCCTGGTAGTCACTGAAATTTTTCTCGCATTTATGTAAATTATTAGTATACCAGACAAACCAAAATATGAACATGAATATGTTAGGGGCCACTGTTTGCAGCTACCTCAGGGTTCTCAATAGTAGCCAGTAGCCGGTGAATTTCGCCAGTTGTCAGTTGGTTAATCGCTGGTTACTTTCGAAATCATTCTCAAAATGTTGGCCAGTTGCCTTTTAAATGTGCCGGCTACATTTCAAATTGTGCCACCTACTTGGAATTCTATTGAGAACCCTGTACCTTATATGAAATACATGCAACAACCTATCTGACATTTTGTCATAGGTTTTTGTTTGGGGTACCTGTGTGTGTTTTGTGATATGTTTATGTCTTGCACTTGTTTGGGTTATCTGTGTGTTTTGTGACATTTCCATGTTTTGTACTTGTTTGGGTTACCTGTGTATTGTATTGTCTTGCACTTGTTTTGGTTATGTGTGTATTTTGGGTTATGGTTAGTTGTGCCCTTTTAGTCTCTTCAGTCATTGCTTTTTTTTTTTTTATCTTGTACATTGCATTTGTTGGTTGGTTTCATACTTCTTATTTTTTGACACATTTTCCAATCGATTGTCATGATCTTAACTGTCTAGCATCTTGTCAAAGTAGCCCACTAACATATAATCCAATAACCTGCACTAATCAAATGTCAACTACATACTAAAGCGCACATGCACACCATAATATATAATGATCGTAAGTCCTGTGACATTATACCACAATGGACACAGCATGAATCAGACAATTTGCATTGTAGCTTTGTATCTTTTAGGCTCTTTCAAAACAATGTACCACACTAGCTACCACTAACTACATCAGACTTGACACTTTTCTGCTTGCTTGAAGATGTCACCATTTAATCCAGCTGCACTTATTCAAGTGTTGATAATCATTTTTTAGAATGTTATTCACATTCATATTCAGGGCTCCAAATTGTTGATCCTGTACTGGTGTTCTTGCTGAAAGAACCTATAGCTTAGTATGCATTAAAACTTACTAGTCTGTTGTGATAAGTCAGTGATCCAAGACAGCAGTCTTTCAATGAGATCCTGATGTATATATTTTATAATATTTCATCTCTGCTAATAACATTGGTTTTCTTTCTTTACATATTAATTCTATATTAATCTTGTCAATGTTTCTGGAAACTCTGAATGCCATGTGACAAGTCATCCTTCTGTATTTTGAGCTTTGGTTATAATTATGCCTACATTGTAAATTCCTGTGATTCACACAACACTGCTTAATTATAACCCTTCATGTAACATTGAGCATTAACAACTACACCATACATGACATCAACAGGTGAGATCTGAGATAATTGCCACCTATGCACTGTGTGGCTTTTCGAACTTTAGCTCTATTGGAATCCAGATAGGAGGCCTGGGCCCTATGGCTCCAACAAGGACTGGTGACATGGCCAAGGTTGCAATGCGTGCTCTGTTTGCTGGTACAATTGCCTGTCTCACAACTGCCTGTATTGCTGGTGAGTGCTTTATTTCATTTTAATGTTTGATATTGTGTAGATACGTTCAGAGATCATCTCAACCTATGCACTTTGTGGGTTTGCTAACCTGGGTTCAATTGGTGTTCAACTTGGTGGACTTGGGCCAATGGCTCCTCATAGGGTGCCTGATATGGCTAAATTAGCAATAAGAGCATTATTTGCTGGTACTATAGCCTGTTTTATGACAGCATGTATAGCTGGTAAGTATGAATGACACCCGGGTAGACAGCTGCATGTTACTCTGAACTGCCACCCAACATTAACGTAGTAGATGTAAATGAAATGTTTACACCCATTGTCAAAATTGCTTGACCCAGATATTAAGTGGTTTCTTCAAAAGTCTGGATTTTTGGCTTCTGCCAATCAAAGTTTCAACAGTCTGAGTAATTATTTTGATTGACAGAAGCCAAAATCCTAGATGTCTGGAGTGGTCTAGGTTGCATAATAATGAAAATAGGTGTAAGTGGAAGAAAGAAAAAAGATTGTTTTCAAAAAAGTACCTGTAAAGATGTATGAAGCCATTATTCCATTGGGATCATTCTTCTTTCTTGTTATCATTGATCATCATTAAGAGTTACATCTATGTTGCTACATTTGGAAAGTGATAAAGTTTTCAAAAATGCCATTCTGTACTTGTTCACTTCTCTGCCTGTCTCTGTTGATAACATTTTAATAAGTAGCAGTAAGTACTTGACCTGGTTTTGTTACAGCACTTTTTATAATTCTGCATTCTACTAACTCCAGACTTCTGGCCGATATTGGCCATTTTGGCTTCCATCAATCAAAACAATGTGTTGAAATTTTGATTGACGGAAGCCAAAATGCCTGATGTCGCCCAGAAGTCTGGAGTCAGTAGGTCGCAGAACTATGAAAAGCACTGTAACATGATTGTAACAATTGTAACATGTAAATTATACTTCAGCCTAGTCAACATGACCCAATCTCACCATCTAATCAGTACAGACAGTCATTAATCTTTTATTCCTTTTTAACCTTTCATTTTTTCCCAGGAATCCTTTATGATGAATCAATGTATGAAGGGCGCAGTATATTAGCTACAGTCAATACAACTGCACTCAACATGACTACTGCTGCTCCCACATTTGGGTTTAATGCAACATACTAGTCCCTAGGTACAGTTACTCCCAAATTCAATAGCTTTAAGGAACCTGGAGTGGGTTTTGTATTGGTTTTAACATTATTGCCTTCTGTGAATGTCAGCTGCTTTTTACTTGAGGGACAATCATGGAAAATTTTTATTTTTTCATTCAAGTGGAAAGCAAAATATATTTAGTGTAAAGTTCTTTAAGGTATTTTTAAAATTCTAGCCATTAGAAAAGTGTGGCTTTTTATTTACTAATACCTGTCTACAGTTTTAGATTAGTCTGTTGATTACAGGATAAATTAATTGTCTTTTTCTTTTGGTTAATCAAAACAAGAGCATTAGAAAGTAATGCAATCTTAACCATTCATCCATTGTTAAAGTCATTTGTACAACTCATGAATAATTAATGAGCCAAACAATAGAAATCAGGGACCATGGAGGATGTTGTAAATTCAGATACAAAATCATCTTCATTTGCATAAACTTTAACTTGGATTTTCTTAGCCAAACGTGATTCATTTTGAAAAAAAATCAGTAGAATATGAAAGCATACACCTAGACGTTGTACATTAGTAGTTTACAACATTTGCATCTGTGTTGTATCAGATTTACAATCACTTGCCTTCGGCTCGTTGTAAATTCTGATACAACACAGCTGCTCATGTTGTAAACATTACTTAAAGGATGTCACTGAAAACTAGTCGCATGCTATATTTGATCAGAATTCATGCAATATAAACCCTTAGCTTAGTCGTATTGTTTTCCCATTTCAGACCACATGTCATTCTCTTGGGAATAAGATTCTTTGTTTGTGGCTCATACACAAGGGCAGATCCAGGGGGGGCTGGACACCCTGCCCCCCCTTTCGACTCTTTGTTTTTCCCTTTTTTTAACATGATGTATATTACAGAGAATTTTTACACTATAATATCGTAAACCTTTTCTATTGAAAGTCATGACTCTTATGTAGGCTTATGAATTGAAAGCCAAATTATGTTACCGTGTTTACGTTTTATACCAGCAGCAACACAAGTGTATGTGTTA
Source organism: Stichodactyla helianthus (assembly GCA_015163945.2). Taxonomy (NCBI): domain Eukaryota; kingdom Metazoa; phylum Cnidaria; class Anthozoa; order Actiniaria; family Stichodactylidae; genus Stichodactyla; species Stichodactyla helianthus. Next base: position 11,778 of record WUAP02057893.1, read on the forward strand.
TGACTTGTATAGTTTATGTATGACGTCACCTCTTGAATGTAGGTTTTGGACCCCCCCCCCAAAAAAAATCCTGGATTCCGCCCTTGATACATATTAATGTATCTTCTCAAGCATTACCAAGAAACAAAGAAACAATACCCAAGGGAATGACTTGGTCTGAAATGGGAAAACATTACATCCAAGGTAAAGAGGTCTATTGACTTCTGCCACATTGGTGGCCATAAATATGGATATTTATTGAAAGCTGAATATTTATTACAGTCAAAGAACATGAAGTGTACCCCCCAGATTCCATCAATGATTTCATTATTTGAATGTTGGTTATTCACTCTGAGTTTTCATTAATAAAAAGGAGGACTCCTGAATTTAAGAATTACTTAAATTTTGATCTGAAAAGCATGCAAACTTTACACTGGCCTTTCTGTGGAGTTTTCCTACCTATTCATGGCACATGGAAGAATCCAATCAAAATGCAAGTAGAAAATAGATTTTGAAGTTTGGAGTCTTCAGTTTTATTAATGAAAACTCAGAGCAAATAATCAGCTCAATATTCAAATAATAAAATTATTAATGGAGTCTAAAGGGGCACGCTTCATGTCCTTTGACTGTAAATAAATGCATATCACCATATCCTTTACAATCTATTTTTGTGAAGAGAAGCAAATTAGAATTTTAAAAAGTCACTGTTTTGACATCCATTGCCACAAGCACAGACCGAGTTAAGAGAGTATAATTCAGATTGATCCTAATCAGAATGATAAATTTATAGTATTCAAACCCCTTCATAAGTTTTACTAGACAGCAGGTCTGTAATGTATACACCTATTTCAGAAAAGGTTGTCAGATGGCAATCCCAAATCTGGGCTTGAGAATTCAGGTCACTCAAAGGTTATTGTATTTAGCTATTTACTGATTGCAAATTACTGAGATAAAGCAATTTGAAAACAAAATGTAATCTAAAGATGAATTTTTTTCAGTCTTAGATTTCAGATTTTAGATCTTTGACTGACAGCCTTTTTTGGGAAATAGGCATAGTCACTGAAATTAAAGTAATTCTAAGTTTGTCCACCCGTGCAACTGTTGCATGCGACATCACAGAAGTAGGTCTCAAGGAAAGGAGCTTAGTGTGACATCCTGGAAAAACTCTTGCAAGCAACATTGCATTGTATGTGAGCCTTAATAGGATTGATGCCTAGCTAGTACTGTATGTTTATGTTCGTATACACTTATTTCAAAAAATGCTGCGGGATTGATTGACAATTGACTATATAAGACCACAAGGGATGTTGGTTCACATGAAACACACACAGACATATATTCCAACATGGAAAGCTTTACCGTAGTAGAGTGGTTCTCATTAACCTGTAAAACAAAGTGTACTAATTAGAGTGTAATAGTCAGATAGACACAATGAAAAACAAAAGAACCGAAGTGTGATAAAGCGTAATACGCTAAAGTGTATTTCACGGGTTAATGAAAACCACTATCAAGTGAAGCCATGAATAAATTAATTACAATTAAAAGTAACGACGTCCTGTCCGGTCTCCAATTGTCAATCGATGCTGCGACGTCGTTTGAAATAAGTGTACATCGCATGCAACAAGATTAATACCTATTATTATCTAATCATAAGTGTAAATTTTTGTATCATAATTGTCTGTCCCTTTACCATATTTATTTGAATTTATAGTATTCATTACATTCTCATTACACAAATACTACAAGGTAGTTTAAATAAAGTGTTTTAGAGGTAATATTGTTGTGCTCATTAAGTCATGGGCGATAAGGTTATCTATGGTACTGATAAACTGACCAACTCCCCTGATCTGCCTTGATGTAATTTTTCAGCAATTTGTGATGTCTGCAGGAAAATTTGCAGATATATCATGTCCAGTTGAAAGTCCAAGTATTGGACGCGCGCTTAAAGTACAGTGTACGTTAGCGTAAAAGATAGTGGGTTTTCATTAACCCGTGAAGCAAAGTGGACTAATTAGAGTGTAATAGTCAGATAGACACAATGAAAAACAAAAGAACCAAAGTGTAATAAAGCGTAATACGCTAAAGTATATTTCACGGGTTAATGAAAACCACTCTAAAAATTTCCCAATTTTTAAAAATGTATAAAACAATGATTGAATTCAGTTTTCGCGGTGTTTAAGTGTCTCAGCCTACGGCTTTGGCAGATAACAGACCTCGGTAATAATTTACGATATGCTCTATCTCATCCAATAATAGGTCATTTGCATTATGCTTCGAGTGCCTTCTATTGTCAGGTAAATTTTACCAATTGTCTTCCCAGGAGAGTAGAGAAATCTGAACAAGAAAGCATTTTGACAAAGCATTCTGGTCTTGGTAGTAAAATGACACCATCATGCAAATTGCGTATTGCTTAGTAATCAACACGAGTGATAAAATCCGTGTCCTCCTAGTGACTAATGTTCCGCTTATTATAAATATCGATAAAATAAGGTTCAAGACTAGCCATTTACTGGGCTACCTGTGACCTTGTGCACAGAAATGTTTTAATGTTAGCCTACCTTGGAATGTGATAGCTTAGATGTGTTGAATTGCGCTTTTTCCTTTGGGAAAACTGACGCTGTGATTGGTGGAGCTATTGTTTGAATGGATCTATGAATTCTGGTACGAAATTCTATACCAGTATCATGTTGACGTTGGTGCGAAACACTCATTCTAGAATGAAGCCTCTGGGGAGACTGGAACGAGTGGCGCATGCGTATCAGACGTGTTTGGTAATTCACCAGTTTCCATACATCGGTTCACTGGTCAAACAAAGCATTCAGCCGAAGCTCCAAGGGGATATTTGCATAATCCTTTGAAACTAAGGCCACTGGACCTTGACGCCTCGCTCGAGAGCTTTGTGTTTGGTCAGTGATCCGATGTATGGAAACTGGTGAATGCCATGGGATTAGAGCTAGACTTGTTCCGCTGATTTTTATAATGTAACGAGGCATGAAATTCATTCTTCTTCTGGTCATTTTTATCATGTAAACGCAGTATGAAATTCATTCTCGTTCACAACGAAATTCATTCTGGTATCATGTAAATGGACCCCGTGGCCCCGTCCACACTAATGCGTTTTCATTTGAAAACGCATGCTTTTTTATGCTTTCTGGCCTTGCGTCCGCACTAAAACGATCGAATATGCATACATTTGTAAACGCTCTCCAAAGTGGAGACATTTGAAGTGAAAACGGAGGCCTATCGTATTAGTGTGGACAGGTGAAAACGGAGGCTTTTGAGAACGCTGACGTCATTCAAAGCCTGTCACCGGCGGATAATGACAGTTCGCACTGCTCCTGGAATTCCTGGAAAACTCCTTGAATTTTCTATTACTATTAGGTTAGGTATGGGAACGGAATGTCAGATGTTTTTAAAGGCAATGACGGAAAAGTTGGCTAAGAAGACAGGAGATAGCTATACAGAAACAATTACGTGGATAAGGACAAAACTCTCTTTTGAGATTCTGAAATCAGTCAATTTATGCTTACGGGGTTCTCGAACCCCTTTTTATAAGAACAATGACTTTTTATGTGATTTCAGTCTGAATGTTAATACTGCAGAAATCAATTAATTTGTATATTGAGGCTTTTCCTTTCTAAAGTGCTTTTTCGTTTTGTCTTATATTAGTAAATTTATATAATTTTAACACCATGACTTTTAAAAACTTTTTATAGATTTTGGAATTTAAATATTATTTTTCTTTTGTATTTATTATTATCAATGTCAATGTATTAGGTTAAATATTAGAAAAATAAAAGTTGTTAAATTGTCTGACATGCAATGTTAGATTTTCTGTCTATTACCGCTGTACATTCCCATATTTGGAAGTAAGTTGCCATAGAAACACGCCACGTGCGAAAAAGAACAAAAATGAAAAGCACTCTAGACTAGAATATATAGAACAGGCACCAGCGAAGAGAACTCGAATGTAGAAACTACTCAATAGAAATAGTAGATTTGAGGCTCACTCAATAGAAACCATTGAAATTAGACAATAAAAAAGGATATTACATGCAATTTCAAAGTTAAGGGTCTTGGAATTTTTTAATTTATACCCTGGAAAGCTCCTGGAAAACACCTGGAATTTTATAATCTCGTAGTAGTGCGAACCCTGATGACAGAAATGTCTGCATTTAGAATGCGTAGACAATGATCTTGTGTTATTTCCCATAATATCTGCGTTTTGATCGTTTAGTAGTGTGGACGGGCGAAAACGCTGCGAAGTCTCGATGCGTTTTCGGTGAGACGGAAACGGAGCCTTTCGAAAACGCATTAGTGTGGACGGGGTCGTACTAGTTTTGAATCGATTCAAAACTGATTCAATCGTGATCGATCGTAGTGTGAACACGGCCTAAATAATAAGTGTGCCAGTTTGTGCGTTTCTTGTGGTTAAATCACGTGATATTTACACTTACCATTAGTCATTAACAAACAATTAGAGTGGTTTTCATAAACCTAGGGGCATCGCCCGCATAATTAATGAGTGTGAGCAATCTGGGAGTACCATCCTCAAATCCAAACGACTACCTTTCTATCCTCCATCTGATTCAGTGATCATCACCTCTACTGACAAAACCAAGCGCCTTGTAGCCCTTGACAAAACACAGTACCAAGAAATTATTCACACCATAGCACGATATCGACTGGAAATTACCAACTGAGAAAATCAAAAATTATTCAGCCCAAAACGGAACAAGTCAAGTTCAACACTACGCTCAATAAGATCGCCGAAAAATACTATAAGGACCATCCCGAATTATCCAAAAGTCTGAAACATAATGCATGTAGTGAGTCCCTTCCATGTGCTGTTTATTGTCTACCAAATGACCACAAAGAAGGTAATTTAAAATAGGCCGTCCTATCCACGCAGCTACTGATACCCCAGCTACGCGGTTATCCAAGTTTCTCGCCAAATCGCTGAAAACATGCGTACCAGCCCATCTCAGAAACACGGAAGAGTTTGTCGAATTTCTCTCTTCAATGGATGTTAGAATCAAGGGATTTTGCAGCCTTGATGTGTGTAACTTATACGGTTCAATTCTATTAGAAGACCTAGAGGATGGGACACCAGGAATATTTACAGTCACAAGAGAATTTTTTACGAAATTCAAACACAACTCCAGTCTAAAACACCTCATGGTCAAGGACTTTGAAACATTAATACGTCTGTCTCACAACTGACACTGTCCTCATAGAAGGAAATATCTACACCCAGAAAACCGGTCTGGCCATGGGCAACAACCTAGCGCCCACCTTAGCTATCATCTACATGAACAAACTAGACCACGACATTCTCGCCGCATTTGATGACCCACCATATCTCAAGAGATACATTGATGACATGTTCATAGCTTGGTCACGTGATAGCGTCAACCCAGAAAGATTACTATCTACCGTCAACAGCCTTAACACATCAATTAAGTTCACCATTGAGCTTCCTCAAAACAACCAGCTACCTTTTCTTGACACTATGGTTTCATTAGATCAAGAAAGCGGCAAATTCAGCCTGTCACTTTACGTCAAGCCGATCACAGCCAGTGCATCACGCCCTGGGATAGCCACAGCCCGATCTCTCAGTCGAAAAGAGGTATCTTGATCAGAGAGACAAAACGAGCGCTATCAAGATCATCCAACTCCAAATCAAGAACGAAATCACTTCGCCAAATCAAAGATATTTTTGTAAATCAAACCAACCCTTTGGCTAACTCGTGGATACTAATTGGGCTGTACTTGAGTTGAATTGCATTTGAGAGAATGTATTGTTTGTCATATAGTCTAAACTTTTGTTTTCTTGTATACACTTATAGACACTCAACACGAGACAATAAAAGTACAAATAAACACAAACGTTGTAAGGGACCGATCGTTAATTACGTCACAGGGGGTGGTGGTGGTTTCATTCCCCAAAAAGGTAAATAAGATTTGTATACCCCCCTCTAAAATCTTTTAACAGAAAACGTACCCCCCTTTCTTAAAGCTACAAATAAAAACGTACCCCCCCCCCCCCAGGACTACATAACTTAGGAGGTCTGGGAACATTAAAAGGCTTGGCTCGGTTTATGAAGATGGATGTGAAGTGTGTAGAGACTGTAAACTTGAATTGAAGCAGAACTGGGCTTGTCTGAAAGTCGCGTCACTCCACTCGTCGCTTCGCTCTATGTAAAAGAAAAACTCGTCGCTTCGTTCCTCGAAAGTAGAAACCT
>WUAP02058004.1:6229-17998 GCA_015163945.2 Stichodactyla helianthus
TACAGTGATTTGCTCTCTATATGTAGCTGGTATACTGTTTCAGTAAAGATACAGTGATTTGCTCTCTATATGTAGCTGGTATACTGTTTCAGTAAAGATACAGTGATTTGCTCTCTATATGTAGCTAGTATACTGTTTCTGATGGAATGCATTAAAAATTAAATGAAATAAAAGATTTATTTTACTTTAGACAGTGTTACATAAGACCCAAAATGATTTCGGTCTTGGAATACACTATTTAGTATACGGTATTCAGTATTCATCGTTTTTTGAAATAGCTGTATGTTCATATAGATATTTGCGCGTTATAAATGTTAAACATTTACATTTAATAGCTTTTAAACAATTTTTTTTATTCTAGATCTCATGACAATAAATATGACTGCGGCGTGAAAAAAGGTCTATTGAAAGCTAATCAAATTAAATATTTTTAACTACCTTATAAAATGAGTCAGACGATGTTAGCTTGAAATCTAACAAAAACTCTCATTTTTGCCGTAGAAGCACTCCCTGGATTTTATTTTACGCGACAGCGTATTCGGCCGCCGTTCTTGTACATACTTATTGACTTCTCTGCCCTAAGCGTTTGTTATATTTTGGATTCAGGACTAAAATACATAATGTTTTTAGATGATTACCTGAGAAAACAGATTGATATTGGTATTGCTGAGTACCACAAGTACACCTGTTTGCGCTTCGTAAAAAGGACCGTTGAGAAGAACTACATCCGTATTGTTAAGCCAGCCTCAGGGTAATGAAACCGTCATTTCTGTCTGTATCATTACTTGTAATATTTGTATAAAAATCGATTCATGCACCTAACACAGGAAAATTTTTTCATTTCCCAAATTGGGAACAAATTGGAAAAATGCTACAAAAACCCAATATGGGACAAAATTACCCCAATATTCCTTGAACATTTATTCCATTTTCCTGGGGGTAATTATGTCCCAATTTGGGTTTTTGTAGCATTTTTCCAGTTTGTTCCCAATTTGGGAAACGAAGAAATTTTCCTGTGTAAACCTTAGCGATTTTTGAGCTCACGCAGACTAATCTGGAAAAAAAACCTCTGCAAGTATCAAGTATTTACAACGGACATTTGGCGCTCAATTCATGGTTCTTGCAATTCGAGTATTAAATTGTGTGTGTTTTAGCTAAGTTCTTTATGTTATGCCTCCGGGGCATAAACTGAGTTCTTTAGCTTGTGGATATGGCAACTAGGACTGGCGTGGGCAGGAGAGGGGGCATGATGAAGGTGGACTGAATAAGACAGCCCCTCAGAGAGTGGTTTCCCCCTCATTAATACAGTAAAATAATAGCGATACTTCATGTAACGTAAGCCTCTGTCATTCATGTGCTAACCAGAGATTGGTTGGCTGGTTAAACCAAGTAACTTGTGAAGAGCTTTTGTGGAAATGGTTGTTAACATCACAATGGTTTTGCTAGAGTTTACACTTAATCACTAATTCTATATTCTTTTCGGGGAATTTTAGCTGTAACTCCATGGTCGGTGTAGTAGGAAATGGAGAGCAGATACTGAACATGGGACCTGGATGCGAATATGTTGGTTTGGTGTTGCACGAGTTTGGTCACGCAATTGGTTACTTCCATGAGCATAACAGACCAGACCGTGATAATGTCATTGAGGTCTTATGGGACAACGTTCAACCAGGTGCGGTGAAAAACTACTAGGTTACATGTTAGAACAGTTTTAGCATAACTTTTGACTTAAAAAATTCGCGATATGGACGGGTGCCGTGCCATGACCGTGATGGTACTGCGTCGTCAATAAGTAGTAATCTCGTGCGCATGGGATCATTATTGACAAAGAGAACACGTTGCTAATCACCGCGTAGTCCCTTTCCGCCTGCCATTTTGAAGGTATTTTCTTCTATGTATTTTAAACGAGAACCTTTCTCTTCAGCCTTCAAGTCCGCCTTCAAAAAGTACACGTTCCAGGAGGCTGATACTCAAGGATTCCCTTACGATCTCACGTCCATCATGCACTACGAAAATAGTGCTTTCGGCAAAGCGGGTTTTTGTAAAACCACTATTATTGTCAAGAAGGACCCATCCTATGAGATCAGACCCGTTTATGAAAGAGGAGTGTTCAGCCCTCAAGATATCAAGAAGATCAACAAGCTTTATGGATGTCCAATGACAGGACTACCTGATGTTGGTAAGTCTACTATATGTCTGGAATCATCGTCAAACTTTGGTCACGGTGGTATACATGCGAATTTTAATCCGGTCTCGCCTCTCACTTTCCAAAAAAAGGAACGGCACTTTAACCACACCCTCACCACGTAATACCACCATCATACTAACCCAACCCTTACATTTATATTCGGGTACCCATTATAACCGTGTGTTCTTGATCATGATTTGCACCATTACCAACAAAGCTAGGCTAACCTTACTTATATATTCAGGCACACGTTTTAATTGTTTGTGTATCTTGTTCCTACAGTTCTGCCAGGCACTAATAATCCAGATCCTAACGGTAAGCGAGAGTTCATAGTCTAAGGGACCGGTTATTATTTATGTGGAAAAATTATCTGAACCCCCTGCATGGCACTTGATTGGTGACTCGAATGGATCCAGTTTCGCATCGATCACTTGGCTCAATAAAGAACTGAAGTTTTTATATCTTATTAATCAAGATATATAATTTTCATTATAACTCATCATCATAATTCTCTGTCATGTAGGAAAGATTATTTGCATTTCTCTCTTAGCGTCTCGTCAGGAATATATTTTCTTTCTTTGAAAACAGCCTGCGTCTGCGAAGACAAACATGCTGAGTGTAAAAGCTGGAAAGACAGAGGTGAATGTGGAAACAATAATGCTTGGATGAGCTCTAACTGTCCAAAGTCTTGCAGGGTTTGTGGAGGTAAGAGTGCTAGTGTAAAATGTGGAATTTATTATCGAAATCGAGTAATAAGAGCATTCCATCCATACCCCACTAGCGCCGGAATGCCGACCCCGGCCTAACCACGTGACCAGATCAGATTTACTACCGCGCACGACTGTGAAACGTTCTCATTTACCTCTCATTCACTTCTCATTCACTTCTCATACATATGTAAAATTATGCTATGAAACTAAAATATCTTCTTTCTCTTTTTTTTGACATCGATCAAGAGCCTGACTCGGGTAAGTTTTAATCAGTTGCTGGTATAAATATTATTTATTTTTGTTGCAAACCATTTATTTCTTATGAACGCATGGTATCATCTACAGATTGCAAGGACGAATTCCCAGTAGCATGCGAGGAATATGCACAGAGGTACGAATGCAGCTACAACCCAGGCTGGATGCTTCCAAACTGTCCAAAATCATGTGGAGTTTGCGGTAAGAAATTAAAATTGTGGTGATGAACCATGATTTATTTAGTATCATGATTTCTTTATTACTAAGGTACGATTTTTGATTTGATCAAGGCACTGCTGTTCCTCCTACCTTGGACCCAAATGCTTGTGAGGATAGAAATACAGGATGTCCCGGATGGGCTCAAAGAGGCGAATGTAGCAAAAATTTTGATTGGATGCACCAAAACTGCAAGAAGAGCTGCCGAGTTTGCGGAGGTAATTAAAGGATATCAGCACCATTATGTTCCCATTACAAAATAATTCCCATAAACTTCCTTTAGCTAATTTTCTTTTCCGTTTCCTTTAACAGAGCCAGATTCAGGTAAGATATCTCATGACCTAATACGAGGTTATGAATCAGTAGAACACGCACATTAGTACTAGTTTTAAAAACTGATCGCGAGGTATGTATATTAAAACATCTTTCATGTCGACTGTAGAAACAGAGTTTTCAAAGTACGTGGAGAATGCATCCATCGGATCACGATTTTATTATTTTATTATAATTTTGATTTCACGTTGCTTGTGAAAACTACTACACATGATTGCAGTGTCACAAACTTCTCGTCCACCATCTTTTCATGATACCCTCAGATTGCGCAGATAAGTATCCTCAAGCTTGTTCTGACTGGAGCAGTCAGGGTGAGTGTCAAGCCAATCCTGTCTGGATGGGAGACAACTGCAAGAGATCCTGTCAGAAATGCACTCCTACAGGTAAAGAGTTAAGTAATTGATAACTCCTTATTTCAAAACCACTTATCATTCTCCAGTCATAACATTTGAAAAATGGTTCAATTCATAACTTTATCTGTCGACATTGAAGTTTAGTTGCATTAGGGAATATGATGAATGCGATATAATTATGATGAGGATTTTGACAATAACGCCGAATATAAACCGTCCGATAAAGATTATCTATGATCTATGAAAAGGTAGTTGCACAAAACAAGGATGTCGATGATTATGGAAATAAGAGATAGGGTGGGACGTGGACGTGGAAAATAGGAAGGCCTCGGAAAAAGGGGATAAAAGAAGGGGTCCAAAAATTTTCTTCCTTACTTACTTAAGGGAACTACAGACAAGGAATGTGCTTCGGGTACACAATAAGGGTGGCCCCTGTAAGAGCTTGAGAAGAACTGGGGGGGCTGAAATGTTATTTTGTTTTCTTTAATTTTCCTCCAGCCCACTCCCAGGCATAAATGATGAACAGTCTTTAAGACTTGTATTACCTTACCTTTCGGAGGGAACTCAGGTCATCAAGACCTTTTCAATTTCATTTCAGGTACCTTACCTCCCCAGACCCAACCGCCCGCCACCTTAGAACCAACCACGGAACCCGACGATAATTGTAAGAATTTTTAACAACGTTGTTGTTGTTGTTTTTTTTTTTTTTTTGCATCGTGTATTTACGCATAGTATAAGTACGGCACTTTTTTCGGCTTCAGAAGAGAAAAAGTGAATTTTATGTCGTATTTCATATCGTATTGCCTGCATACTGATCCAGCTATTTGACTAGCACTATAACTTGTGATGTGATAAGCGATCATGATCGTTATCTGTGTCCGCTTGACCCAACCTTGCCGTTTCAGGCACAACCTTCATGCACACCGCACCATACCAATCCCCTCTCACGACTCAACAGCCACGCCCTCACTCAAACGAAAAACCCTTTACTCGAATTGTTCTGATGCTTGATTACGATCTCTACTAGACCCTTAAACAAATTCTTTTGTCCCCTTAGGTACCCTGTCTCCTGACACGCAACCCCCTCCAACACCACTACCTCCAACACAACCACCACAAACACCACCACCACCCACACAACCACCACAGACACCACCACCACCCACGCAATCTCCCAATACCCCACCAACAGGGAACTGTAAGGACGTCTACCCTACAGAATGTCCCAAGTATAAAACATGGGGCTGGTGTACCAAAGCATCACATCTCGATTACATGAAAGAAGTTTGTAGCCAAACATGCAATTTCTGCGGAGGAACGACAGGTAAAGTTATGAATATTGAACTATGGCTACAGTGGACAATCATCATGTGCGTCGTATCACTCTAATAAATTATATAGACTTATTATAGAGCATTGATATCGAAGTAGAAAAACGAATTTGTAAGTGAATGTTTTTCGGCATGCAAAAATATTAAGGTTAAACGTCTCTGAACCTAGGTACCAAGCATCACAAGGTTTTCTTTTGATATCTGCAAACTAGTTTAGATATTAATGTCTGGCTTAGTGGAATGTCAAGTAAGGATAGTAGGATCGATATCTGATATTGCGGTGATGGAATTTGTTTCCTCTTGTTCATAAACTGGATAATCAAATTTGTGTACCTTTCTTACAACCCAAAGTCATGAACATTCTATTTTCGACCCCTCTCCCTGTTTCTAATATTCAGAGCCTAAAACTTTTACCAAGTATTTTTTCCCTATATTGTCTTGCTGGTTTATAGTTACTCAGCCACCACCCACGCAACCTCCCAATACCCCACCAACAGGAAACTGTAAGGACGTCTACCCTACAGAGTGTCCCAAGTATAAAACATGGGGCTGGTGTACCAAAGCATCTCATCTCGATTACATGAAAGAAGTGTGTAGCAAAACATGTAAATTCTGCGGAGGATCAGGTATGTACATATAAAAAAAATCCTTTTAATTTTAGCAGGTTGTTATTCTTGCGTGCACAATATTTGCGGTCCATTTTTTTAACCTTCTGGAAAGTCATGACTGATCTTTTCTTGGCCTCTCTCCCCATTTCTAACATTTCTAACCTAAAACTTCCACCAAGTATTATAAGTTTTTTGTCGGTCCTTCTTGTTTGTAGCTACTCAGTCACCACCAACTGGTAACTGTAAAGATGTCTATCCTGACGAATGTCCCAAATATAAAACTTGGGGCTGGTGTACCAAAGCATCACATCTCGATTACATGACAAAAGTATGTAGCAAAACATGCAACTTCTGCTGAGGATCGACAGGTATGAAAAAAGACAATTCAATATTATGTGTATATAATTTTATATCCACTATATACAATTATAAACACAAAACATGCAACCTCTCCTGAGGATCGAGAGGTATGAAAAAAGACAATCCAGTATTATCTTGATTCCGTTTCCCCCTTCCCCATCTATTCTCTGTCCTCAATACTAACGGACCACAATAAAGAAGTCTGCAAATAAACGTTTGGATAATAACCTTACTCTCCTTAGCAGTGTATGTTTCCACATCAGTGAGTACAGGGGTTAGGGGGTTTCAACTTATTTTCTCCCTTCTTATTTTTACATAATTTCTCCGTTTTCCTGTTCTCTTTTGGGCTTATCTACCCTGGTCGCAGAGGTTTTCTTTTTTTCAACGGCGCTTTTTGCTCGTGAATAAAACTAAGATCCGAGTTAAAGGAGGGCTTGCCCCTCTTTCTCGTAAATGGTCATCCTTTTCCCTCTTCAGAAATGACATTTTTCAACACCGCATCTTCGATTCCAGTCTCTCAACTTGCCGGCTTTCCTTTCTTTCCCCTGTTTATAACACATGTCCATAACATTTTTCACTGATTTCTTTCTTATAGGTTAAAGTTTAGGTAGTTTTCTCCCAAAAAGGACCGTTCAAGTCAGGGATTAGCCATGCAGCTGAATTTGTTTATGTTATGTAGCAAATCAGTCAAATTCAAATAGAAAATAAATAGATGCAAATCAATGTTTTGTTTATTCATTACTGATTAACGAGTCAGTTAATTATTAGCTAAAACTATTACGGCACTTCTTTGTTCATATTCTTTCTATCCTCTGTGCTAAATGTGTGGCGCTTTAACCAGTAAAACGTTTACTGTAGAGGGAAAAAATGTCAGCATACGGATAATACGGGGGGAAATATTAATCGGGCTGTTATAATTTTCTCGAATTATCCTGGGGCTGTAACCTGGGGGTTCAATCAATGGTTCATCGATATAAAACCCACCTAAACACTAAACACTCGGCCTTATTTGCGTAGCTCGAAAAGCATCCAATAGATTTGATTGTGCGCATGGGAGCATGAAAATCTGGAAGGAAAAGACACTTGCCCCTACGGTCCACCCCTACGGTCCACCCCTCCTTTTCCAATTCAGGGGTCTCCTTTCCCTCGTCCCCAATCTCCTTGCACATACATAGTCGGTCCAAATCGGAAATCGGGAGAACCTACATAGCACGCAGTTGATGTAATGCATTCATAAAATCTATTGTTGTCTATTGTCTTTCTAGCTATTGTATTATGTGTTGTTCATTGTATTTTCATGAATATATTACATCAACTGCTTGCTATGTAGACTCTCCCGGTCCCGGTCCAAATCAGCTGACGTTGCAACTATAGATAATCCGAAAAAAGCATTTGAGAGAAGTTACAAGACTTTACTTTGAAAATTAGTCTTAATTAATTAAGGAGGCTGCCTACCATAGGTGAATAATGAAGCTACTGTGCACGCTACGACGCAACTACGCCATATATCATCTATTTTATTAAGACTTCTTATTAGTGCAAATAAGCCAATAAGAACTTGTGTTATGTTTCATGAAGCAATGATGCAACGTGACCTTTAAAGCTTCCAAGATGGCAGTACATTGAGGCATTTTTCGATATTTTTCTGATGTAAAAGGTCGTGAAATCTCAGAATATTGCACGGAACCCTATATTTTTAAAAAATTACCCAAAAACGTGGGTGCAAAGTAATATCTATGGAAAATTTAAGAAAAGCTACATGAGTATTACTCAGAAAACGCTATAAGTGTACAATTTTTTGCACTGCGTGTTAGACAAAAATTGTTAAGCGCAAGGTGAATAAAATATCAATTTTGACTAAATTTCTTAACATTTTCCCAATCTTTTGACTTATATTTGTAAAACGATGTATCATTTAGGTTTCCTGAAAAAATAACAAGAAAAGCTTGTTTACAGGTGACGTTTTGAATTTTCTCGTAGAAAGTTGGTTTTTGCTTCATTTTCTTCAAAAAGTCGATTGCGTTTAATCGTGAATACCTCAAAAATGACCACGGGACACCCCTTTTTTTTCTTTCCAGATATGAAATCTGCATTAAATTTAGTTTTAAAAATTTGTGACTCCAAAACTTTTTCAATGGGTTTTGTTTATGGTAGGCTGCCTCCTTAACTTATACGCAAAAGGCTTGGGTTTCCTGTGGAGCAAGAGAGTACTGAGAACGAGTTAGCCTGCGATGACTCAGGTCAGCAAGTAAGCAAATAAGTAAGTGGTAAGTAAGTTGTACCGGGAATCGAGTAACTAATATTCCACGAAAACTGTTAATGAAGCGGAAAATATGTTACTTCTTTACCCAATATAACGCTTCTCTTGCTCTAACGTCACCAGAGGTTAGTCTAGTATTAGTATTCGAATTCAGAGGATTGATTTAACAGTTCAAACTTTATTGAGAACATAAAAATGCATAAATTATAACGTCACCAATTAAGAAAATAAGCTGATTCATCTTGAAAAAAATTAGTTGAATTACGATTAGATTATAAAAAAAAAAAGATTTTTGAGTAACTGGAAATGGCAGGAGAAGGCTCTGGTTATCATAAGCTCTTACACCGTATTTCGAAAAAAGATTTGTTTATTTGTTTGGCGTTATGGATGGAGGAGAGCCCTCTAGCAACAAGTTCACAGGAAAGCGATACTGTTGATTTAATTAGCAGTACGGTTAGGAATAAAAGAAAGTATGCTGAACTAGACGATAATCAAGGTCCAAAGAGACCCAAAGTGGTGGTGGTGGAAAAAGATGTGGACTCCATATGCAGCTCGACTGAAGAAAAATGCAATCGTATTTTCCAGAAAGACTGTGTTTCTGAACAAACAGTTAAAAGTAAAAGTGACTGTATTAAGGACATTCCTAAGGAGGATTCAGTGGAAGTTAGTGATAACACAGATATGGCTTGTAATCTCAACACTGTAGGTGTAGTTGTGGTCGATTCAAATGAGCACATAGTTGCAATAGATTACTCCCATCAAGGTCTTCATGCCGTCACTAATGCTATGGTGGTTCACACTGGGAAATTAAGAGGCTGTGTAGTGTATGCCTCTAGAAAGCCCTGTTCATCATGCACTAAGTTCATGATTCAAATGGGTATAACCAGAGTTTATTATTTACCACTGCAGCCAGAATGTCCCACCACAGACGACCTGAAGCACTGTGAGCAAATGTACAAGTCCTGCTCTATTTCACAATCAGTGTATGTGCCAACAATATGTGACAATGTTGTAAGGGATAGCTCACTGAAGAGATCTCCTTATACACCAACAAAAGATGACCATGTTGGACTTACTCAAAGTTTACTAAACAAGTACTGGACTAAAGAATGGATTGATATCTTGCCCAAAGTGCTATTCTGGCCTGATTTCAAAAGGATCTCTTGCAAAGTTACATCTCAAATGTCTGTTATGTTTGAATGGCTGGCAAAGGTGACGCTGGTAGATGTACCTGAATGCACAAGATTCAAACCCTATGGAATTCCAAATGGTTTATTAGCAGAAAGAATAGACGCTGAAACCCATAAAAACGGTGTCATAGTCAATGATAAAATTTCAATGAAATCATTAACAGGTGACTTGCAATGGCAAAATATTGCATTACACATGTCCAGAATGGCCCAACTTTTAGCACAGAGGTCTGACGACCCATTTAGGGGGGTTGGGGCTGTAGTTCTAAAGGAGAATGAAATTGTGGCAGTAGGATGGAATGGTTTTCCTTCCAAAGCATTGTATGGGAATTTTCCTCAAGCTAATGACGAAGATCAGTATATCAAAGAAAAGAAGTATCCTTATATCACTCATGCAGAACAAAGTGCAATTTTGTTCAGACTTGTTCAAGATATAAATCATAGCTCAACCACAATGTTTGTGAGTAAATTGCCTTGTAATGAGTGTATACCAATTATAATCAAAGTTGGTGTACAAAATGTGGTGTTTCCCCCAGAAAGACCAAAACAGTATGCCACATTTCTGAAGACAGATTTGATAGCAAGATATATTGACAGGGGTAAGCTAAAAGGATTTGTTTCTGAAATTTCTCCAAAGAATGAGGCACAAATGAAAGTAGTTTCAAGAAATCTACTGTTTCAGGAGATGAAAGAAGAAAAAGAATTATTGGAATGCAAAGATTAAAGATTCTTTTTTTTTATTTTTCAAATAGTGGACATAAATTACAATAATTTTGAAAACTAAATTATTGAAGTTCTTTTTTGATAATCATTTTTAGGGAGATATAAAATTGTTCACAAATCCTATTTAGGGTGTGCGAAGGTTAGCTCAGGAACACAGAACAAAAGATATTAGGCAGCTAAGTTTTTATAATTTTCCAAATACATTTCTTTGGGAATTGTAAACATATTCTATTAGAATCAATAAGGATTGCCCTATTGATTTTGTGGCCTATGCACATTAACCTTAATTAAGAACTCCACTGCAATATTCTTATTGCATAAATTAGATTCATTTTTATAGAGGAAGGGGTTTTTAATAGTATGATACATAAAACAAGTGTGGTGAGGGGTTAACTAGTGTACAGTAATTACTCGGGTACTGTAAGGTAGCCCAAGTAAAATGCACAATAGAAAGATGTGGCATGTTTTCACTGGTTCAAAGCCTGAAATCATGACAGCAGTAAACTTGTCACTAACACATGTTGGAATCCTTCCAAGAGAAACTTTAGCTGACTCGATCAGAACAAGATGAACGTTATCTAAGAAGTAGCATTGAGTAGAAATTCCAGCGGAGATACGTTTTTTATATCTATTCTTTTCTTTTGCTCTGTGCTATTAAACATTTTCATGTTTTCAATCATTCAAGTACTAACTAGCATCACCATTTATGATATTACATTTCATGTTATCAACAGAATCTCATATAAGAAGTATAAATGATATTTTGATAAATCAGAAAAAGGGTTTACAGTTATGAGAACTTGTTTATATTTCTATAGAGACTCAACTCTAATGGAGAAATATAGATTTCTGTGAAATGTAGAGTTCGTTTATTTCAATGATTATTGCTTTCATGTGACCAAGATCCCAATTCCCAGTAAAACAGCTGCCGCATCTGTTTTATGGAAGTTGAAGAGGAAGGAATTTTAATTTTATGGAAGTTTGATTACTGTGCGGACACTCAAACCGTGAACACTTCACATTTTTTCAACATTAACGATTAACGGTAATCCAAACACGCTGGGAAATTATTGCTTCAAATTGGGCCAGGACAAAATTCCTGTGCGAGTTTCCATCCAGTTACCACCAAATCGCACATGAAAGTAGTTCAGCTAAAGCTTTATGTTTCTATGGTTTTAGAATTTTCAGATTGAATAATTTTAGCGGGAAAATGACGTCATAAAATTGCTTTAAAAAATCTGA
>WUAP02058115.1:0-17994 GCA_015163945.2 Stichodactyla helianthus
GAAATTTGAATATTCCAGAGCATTGGACCAAAGAAATGTATGGCTGTTACACGTTTCAACCCCCTTATGAGTTTCTGCTAAACCGCCATCGACATTTTCTGTACGTGCATGTAATGTTGCATGTTTAAATTCCTAGTTCCACGCGCGAAAATCGAATATTTAATGACTTTATTGTCGTATAAACTTCTCTTCACTTGGACAACGTTTATGGGAACACTGTATTAAAAAATTGATATATTATATTCAAATCTTTGGTTTTTCTTTCTTTCGTATATTTACAGAGCTTTTTTGCGACCTACCGACTCCAGACTTCTGGGCGACGCCGGGCGTTTTAGCTTTCGTCAATCAAAAGCTTTGATAGGCAATTACTATCTCAAACTGTTGAAATTTTGATTGACGGAAACCAAAACGCCCGACGTCGCCCAGAAATCTGGAGTCGGTAGGTCGCAGAATTATGAAAAGCGCTGTAACTGGCTTAAGCTCGCTTTACAAAGGAGGAGGGTAACCCTAACACTAGGGTTACTCTAGTAATAGGGCTACCTTAGCTTCTATACCATTTTCTCTTATTTATTCTAACGCCTTTACAAGCGCAACTGGGTTACCCTAGCACTAGGGTTACACTAGTAATAGGGCTACCCTAGCTTCTATACATTTTCTCTTATTCATTCTAACGCCTTTACAAGTGCACCTGGGTTACCCTAGTGCTAGGGTTACACTAGTAATAGGGCTACCCCAGCTTCTATACATTTTCTCTTATTTGTTCTAGCGCCTTTACAAGCGCGCCCGGGTTACCCTACTGCTAGGGTTACCCTGTCTGTTTGATAGGGAAACCCTTCTGCCCTACTGAGTCAGTACCTTATGTACTATGAAAATAGGGTTACCCTACCTATATTTTTTCCTTGTAAAGCCGAGCTATCTATTGACCCTAGCTGGCGGGTAACCCTAGTACTAGGGTTACCCTCCCTCCTTGTAAAGCAGGCCTTAGGCTTTTAATTGTAACCACTTATACTGAACTTCTGAGTCAAAAATGTGAACAGCTTGGTGAAGATTTTTTCTTTTCCTTTTCTTTATATCAAGAACGTTTAAGTGAGTTCTGTTTGTTTCTGGCGGAAGCGACTTGTGGATAAACGTAGCTTGGGTTCATTTATCACAACTTTTAAAAACTCTATAAAGTTTTTCTTATAATTTCCTTGCTAAAAAGTACTTTTGCTAGGCCAAAAATTGCCCGTATGAAAGCCGTGAACACATTTCTAACAAACGTTGAGCTTATAAAAATGATAAAAAGCGTAAAACAAGACATAAATAGATATATGTGAAGGTAGAAATATCTTTCTGGTAGCTTGAGAATCGTGAGCTTTGGATTTGCGTTGTTTCCTAGAAGAAAAACGGAATCATGAAAACGTTTCATAAACGATGAGTTTTACTGAGCCAAGAAAACCGCGTTCAGGAATTAAACAGAAGAAACTACAATGCTAGTAGGACAACTCCAAATGCCTCCAAAAAGACCAACCTAAAGGGCCTTTAGACTTTTTATAGTGATGCAAGCCAAAACACCAGAAAACACGCTACATCTGAAAATTTTTTGGTCAAAGAAACGAGCAGCACACTTTCTTTGCAGTGTCACTCACCTGGGCGGTTCCGACTTCTACGTGACGTCAATGTGAGAAAGGTACTCAGTTCACAGATGAATACCAATCATTTATAAAAGTATTTAAAAATATTACGATGCTTCTTGTGTGTAAAACTTTCGATGCTTGATGTCACTTCATAAGGCGGCACAGAGCGGTTTTCGTATGAGTGGGGAACGACACGGCAAATTCGTAGCCGTACCGTAGCTGTATTGTAGCCGTAACTACGTGTGATTGGAAGGTTCACGGGAAAACAATGGGAAGCCGTTTCAGTGTTACGACATACTGTACCATGTACGTGCTGTAAGTCAGTACCTCATGTTTCCCTCTCATACGAAAACCGCTCTTGGAAGCCATTACAATATCATGTACGTGCTGTAAGTCAATACCATATGTTTCCTACTCATACGAATTCCGCTCTAAGTGCTCATTTGAGTCAAGGAAAACGATCAACCATTTGTCATATATTTTTAGGGCAAAGGCAGCACTTTATTCTGAGCTATTTTTAAGATCGTGAGCGTTGGGTGGCTGTGGAGAATCGAGCGCCCCCATACAAAAAAGATGCTTAATTGACCGAAGCCAAACTCAGGGGTATATTCCAGGGTACGGGAGGGCGGAATAATTTATTGAGGTAAGTAACAGTAACCTCCCATCCACTCCCCCTAAAAAAAAGGAAATTCCCGGCTACACCTCTGAACCTAAAGGCGGCTAGCTCTAACAAATTAACACAAACTTACCAACAATGAGAACTCCGATACCAATCTGCTTGGTTCCCATACGATAGCTGCATGTAGGAATAAGATACTCCCAGAATGTGACTCCTTCATCATGATGATAAACTTGCAAGTGCTATGGATTTTAATTTAAAAAACCCAGGTTGATCACTGAAGTAGAAGCATAGCCGAAAAACTGTTTACGATGTCTATACAACATTAGAAGATCCAGAGGAGGTAATTTTAATTTTCAGAATCCTAACATTTTGCCTCGTGTAACATGTAAGGTAATCCGGAATTGGAATATATGGAAATTTGGCTTACAGAATCCAGAATCAAATACTTGGAATCCAGAATCCAGAATCCAGCACTTGGAATCCAGATCCAGTAATCCAGAATCCAGTACTTGGAACCCAGCAATATTATGGATTCCCTTACATGGAGCAATAAATCCTTACCCCATCTAAAAATTACAAAAAGGACTCCCAAAAACGTGTTCGTCAAAAATTTTTCACCTCCTATCAAACCACCCCTGAGGGAAAATGATTAGGAGTTAGTGGCCAATGCCAACCATTCCCTAACCTTTACTAGCTGACTGACTTAATTAGCACTTATAGCAACCCCTTACATTACCAACAACAAATTTATTGACCTGTGATTTATTACACTATAGCCATAGTTAGCTGTAAAAATAGATTTTTCATTGGCACCATATATTTTTCAGTTTACCTTATGCAAATGACCAGCAAGAGAGAGCTTGGGTTTTGTTTTTGAAATCAACTATGGAGAAAAGGAATGACAATTAGAGAATAGAAGATCTAGGTTTGATTTCCTAGTTAGTATCTATGAGGGTTTGCCATTAACAAGGAAGATGTGGTACAAACAACAAGAATCAACAATCGATACAAGTATTTAGACTGCTGGGACAGTGGATATGAGGGAGGCTGAAGCCCCCCCCCCCCCCCACTTTTTACGAGAATGACATACATGCTCTACAAAAACATGGTAAGAATTTACTAAGCTAGCTCCCCCCACACACTTTCAGAAATGCCCTGCAGTTCCTGGAGCACAAAAAATGGTTGGAGGTACTGATAAGAATAAGGTGGTCCCTAAAACTTTTCAAGAGCAAAAAGGTATTTATTTTGAAAATAAAATCCTTCTCAAGGGGGCTAGAGTAGAGGGGTATCTGTACTTGTAGTGGCTCACAAAGGGGAATCTTGAGAAGTCTATTACAGTCAAACTAGCTGAAGCATACCCCCCTAGACTGGATTAATAAATTTATTATTCAAATATTGAGCGATTATTCGTTTTCAGGAATGCATTCCGTTTGAAAATATTATTCCACTATTTACACTATTCGCATACTTTCATGCACAGGATTTTGCTGACAAACAAGCTATTACTCATCATATTTGGTAAAACCAGACAGCTTCTCATCTAAATGTGTCAGTTTAACGTACAAAATCCCGTGCATAAAAGTATGCAAATACATTAAATAGTGGTATAATATTTTCAAACGGAATGCATTCCTGAAAAGGAATAACAGCTCAATATTCGAATAATAAATTTATTAATCCAGCCTAGGGGGAACGCTTCAGCTAGTTTGACTGTAAGAAGGATCCTTAAATTTTTTTATAGAAGGTAAATTCTCATCAGTCACCTCCACCCTCCCCCCAACAGTTTTTTGAATGCTCCCTAAAAGGTATGAACATGCTATGAAAAACTTTTGATAGATGTGCACGATCACGCATTGCATTGCATTGCATTGCCCAAATTTATAATTTAGCTGAGTGCCATGAATTTTCAATAATATAGAAAGTACTCTAAACAAGTGGGCAAGACAAAAATCTTGCTGTTTTTCTGACTTGACAAATGTTTCACACTGCAAATATCATTTAGGATTTTTGATCATACATAGCTAAGTAAATGTGTAGAATAGCACCCCATAAGCCTGTCAGCACATGCTGAATAGTGGGCCAGTAATTTCTTGGCCATTCTACAACATTACCTAAACATAGTACATTTTTTCAATTTTGTTTCTGTTGTGTGAGTGTGGTACATCTCCACTCGTGTGTGATCTTTTTAATATTTTTATCACCTCCTTGTACAGATCAGAAGGCATGTTTGGCAAGGGTGCATGTGCAAGTACAATAGCTGTGGCATCTTCTTTCATGTGTAATGATAAGCCATGAATGAATCTCCGAGTTGCATAATAAGTAGATTTTTCCTCTTCATGTGCTGGTACAGAAAACCTTAGAAAACTAACGGTATTGATCTGTAATAATACAAAAGATGAATAAACATTATTAAGGGGGCTTTTATTTATTGTGGCATAGGGGAACCAGCAAAATTACTGGACATGGCTTCTAAACATTTCATTAACCCCCTCCTCTGTGGAGAGTAAGAATTTTATAACCCCCAAGGCTTCAGTCATACATTCAGTCTCACACCTCTAGCTTAATAGCCCTCCCTTCTTCAAGATAACCATAGTAATACCCCTTACTTTTGCTGACCCTCTCCTAATCTAAGCCTGGGGGGTACTCCCACATAAAAAGGTGGGGATGATCATCAAAGAAAATAAATTTAACCCCTAAAACAGGGGATTTTAGGTGTGGTCCTGGTTTAATTTTAACCCCAAAAGAGACCTCTTTGAAACACAAGATAAATCATTTACAGGAAGTGTCAGTAATTATATTGTCAGCATTTACAGGCCAAGGATAATATAGTTATGAATAACTGATATCCAGTTTAATGTTTGGGGCCAACAATTGCATACCCCTAAAAGATACTGCATGTGCCAAAAACCAACAGCTTTTCCTTTTTTCACCCCTGAAAGAGGGAGTGACTTATGATTTTAACCCCTAAAAGATACAATGATCATCCCTGCCCTTGTTATATGGGAGTATCCCCCTGGGAACCTAAGTCATTAAAAGAAAGCCCTTTAATCAATATTAATGATATTAATATTTCAAAAATATAGTCTAGTGAAAAATCTTTCTTACTTTTACAAACTGAAATGACTTGATATTAATGACATTATTAAGTGGCCCAAAATGTCTTGTAAACCGTTCAACTTTTTGCTCTGTTAAATAGTCAGGACCTTCGCCTCCTATGTCATTATCCCCTGCCAGGTAGATCTTGTGAATATCACTAGGGACATTGAAGATGCTGTCAAATCTTTGCTAAATAAAAAAATTAAATTAAAACTGGATATATGGGAAATGCCAACTTTGTATTGCTAACTATTACGGATGTATTAGTGGCTCTTATATGAGTTAAGTTACTGGGGACCTTATGGTGATTGCAGGGAGGTCTATTCACATGCCAAGTAAAACCTCATGCAAAATCCCTGGTTAAAGCCTGGTTTTCATATGTCAGAAAAATCCCAGACAGTCAAGGATCCTGACATATGCAAGTGACAATCCCCAACCATCTGGGATGGTCGTAAACAGAAACAGGAAAATCGGGAATGGATATATTTTCCTTTTTCTGTTTACGACCTTCCAGATAGTCGTTGATACTCACTTGATTATAGTTCATAATTTGGGAATATTGAGGATGGTCTGGTATATATCAGGATCACCAACTGTCTGGGATTTTTCTGATATATAAAAGCTAAGCGTAAAAACCATTGCAGTCATGATAGGTTGTCATGCAAAGGGATCTTATACATACCATATATTCAAAGAATTCCTGATCTGTAGCACCACATCCCTCATCCAAAAGGTCTCCTACACAGAAACAAGCATTTGAATTTTCTTTACAGATTAATTCTTAAACTCTGACTTGGGCTTCCTGTGGTATCACCCCCCAGGGAACCCAAGAACTAAACTGGACTACATGTCTAGCCCTTTTATTCACTTTTACTCCTATTATGTCTTACCTAGAAACACGATTACATCAGGCTTGACATAATTGACTGCTGATACGAATGCCTGCCTCAAGTATCGATCAGAATCCCATCTTGTGATATATCCCAGGATGCCTGGTAATTCACCATTATAGCCCTACAGGAATATTTTACTTGCATTATAATTCTTCAATAGCAATGGAAGATATATTAATCATTAGGTTTATAAGGATATCATTATTTTATCACTGCATTCATTCATCTAATGCACCAATCAATATTTTCTTCAGTCCCTGATGATGCTGTAGACTGGCAAAAGCTTGGACCTACCCTCACAATTTCACAAGGTAATATACAGTAGTTATAGGCCTCATTCAAATCCAAACCCAGCACCAATCAATGTTTAGCCCCAGGGTGGGATGGGGAGTGGAGGGGAGGTGGAGGACAACCCAGGGGGAATTGACAGAGCATCTTGCTCCTTGGGTTGGACATTTGACAAGTACATTCTCCTCCAGAGGGGGGGAATTTGAAACTTGACAGAACAAGAGACTGGGAGGGAGGGGAAATTTGACATTTGTTAGAATCCCAGGGGTAGCAAAAGTGAGTCTGCCATCTCCAAAAATGTCAATTCCCCCTGGGTCTGTCCCCTCCCCACAACCCTAGGGCTAAACATTGATAGGTGCAAAAATTCATTGTCTGGTGCATAATTACCATTAAATAAGAGTTATAATGTACAACTTTTGAATTATTTACAGTTACCTGAATTTGTGGGTCAGAAATTGCAAGCAAACATAATGAATCCTTCTCCCTATCAGGGACCTTCCAGCTCAGAGAAGTTTTATAAAAGCTTACATAATCTCCAATAATGATAGTCAGCACTAAAAGAACCAGACAGGCTTTGGAGAGAGTAACTTTTCTAAGAAATATTGAGGGCATCTGTGAGGCATGTCTTTAAATTCCTTATTAGTCTTGGGACAGAACTAAATACAAGCTGAAAATATCAAAATAATTGAAAAAATAAGATTATCAGTTGGACAAATCAGGGAGGTGTGAAAGGGAGACGTTACACCTCCCTGGGCAAATCCAATCTCTGGCAAATCCATAACCTGTTCCTACCTTTAAAAATTTGACCAAAATAATCTTTTACTTATTATTTACTGTCACCAAACATGACATACGTGTTATACTTCAGTCTCTATTAGAAATGACTACTATACGTGTTGAATACATTGACGTCATGCACTTCCACCAAATAAGGTCATAACCGGAAGTCCTCATAAAACTGCAGGCTCAAGTGGTCGTCCTGCTAAGACGTCTAGACAACTTCCCTTCACACTTATGAAGACAAAACCTACTCTTAGTATAGGTTTTCTGCGCTTTAGAGTAATTAAAATAATTTTAACGGTCTTCCAAGGTAATACAGCGCAGGAAAACGGAGAACTGTCCATTAAAGCCAGGCGTTCCGCGTCTAATATGTTCGAGCCGTGAAGGACTGGACTAGCATCGGTCCGTGACCCTCTATTAATATATTACGTGAGGTTATTTATTGGCGATATGGAGGAAGAAAGAGTCAAGAATGATAGAATATCAAGCTTACTGAACTCTTCCAACCTAGACCGTGAACGATCGACAAGCGACCCATGTATTAGGAAAGGGAACTTAGTCATGAACGGTGACGTGGCTCAAACACATAGCGAAAGAAATGGCCTTGTTTCGTCGACTCTCGAGAGGGACGTCGTTGGAACTCCGCAGCCAGTTCGAAAGAATAAGTTCGCTGCCAGCATCGGAAAGCTTCTTCGACCCTGGAAATGGCGTAAGAGAAAGAAAAGCGATCGATTCATAGCGACCTCCCAAAGTAAGTTAGTGATTACTTCGCTAATGACTTTCTTGAAGTCGTACTGCGATGTAATCTCGAAGGTTTTTTTTTCTTCATTCGCCACATCAAGATAAACTGAAGTTGTAAGAACCAGAGTTCGACGAAGGACTACTCTGTTGAGGACAACGTTAATTGAAACCGGAGTCTAACGTTGTGAGTTTTTTTTCCTTCGCTTTTGAACTCTGTTTTTTATTCGACGTCATTTTTAAAGGAATTTGTGAGTCATTTGAATCGTTTCCTCTTTGTAGGATGATCTTACTATTCAAACGCCAATAATTATTAATATTCTCGTCTCTCTATCAACCTGCCATAACTAACCAACACCAATATGCTAGAACATTCGTATATTTTATTTATTCTGTTTTTTAACATGCCTCGTTGAACATTATTCAGTCGACTTAGGGTTTTTCTTCTTTGGATCAATATTTGCCTTCAGCAAATTACGAATACTGTAATACTCGTTATGTGGACATTTTGTCGAATCTTCAAAGGCTATTCTTTCGAGGGATAAAGGTTGTCAACCCACCTAAAGGAAAGAATGAAAGATTAAGAATTATAGTTAAGGAGGCACGTTCGCTAGTTCCTGTCTATCTTCATACTGTGGTTAGTTTTCCTATTCTTCACAAGTGTAAAAACTTCTCAGAGCGGGCCAGTTTTCTGAGAATTCTGCGCTAGGATTTTCAATTTGTTGTCTTGAATCGGATGTGCTTTTAATTTTCTATTTTTGGTGTTGAAGTAATGAAATGTACACACTGGGAACAGACCCTGTCAGTTTCAAAAATGGTCATTTGAAAGTGTGTGTAATTTCACAGGCAAGTATCAATGAGCTGTTAGTTATACTTGTAAATTTAACTTGGAGATGAAAATCGAAGTAAACAACAAAGAAAAAAGTCAAATTAGATTTTTGTGGTCAGTAAAATGTATTTTTCCTTTGTTTCAGAAAAAAAGACTGTTATAGAATGTGTACATGTCAAAACTCAAAAGCAAAAAATATGCAATATATAACCAATAAGTCCAATGCATGTTTGAAGATTATGTCCACTTTGTTGTTATTATGGAATTTATTTTTATTAAATTTTTTGACATCTACATATTAAGAAAGCAAAAATTTGTAATGGCATTTTTCTCTCCATTGAGACACTGCATTCCATGTCTAAAACTAGCTTTGTTGTACTACATATGCACAAGTAAAGATGGTTTGGATGTGCCCTACTACACATTGACATTAAGAGAATTTCAGTTGATGGTAAAGAAAATTTCCAAAGGGTTTAAGTAGAAAATTTAATAAAATATATTCCTATTCACAACAAATTTTACAAAACCTTTGATATTATAATTTTTGTTTATGTTGGTAAGGCAGAACCCTGAAAAATTGCAGACAATGGGTTTATTTTTGGAACATTTTAAGTTAGCATAACAAGTGCATACAGTAATGACTCTGTTGTTGATTCTAGATAAAGACCAGAAAAATTCAATTTGATTATTTTTGGGCATTCTTCTAGTTTGCTGATGTTTTTGACACATAGGCTGGGATTACATGGTATCAGACAAATTTTTGACCGTTCAAAAAGTTGTACTTTTAGACCTTCCATTTACACGGGACCACGCTATCCGGATAAAAATTCGTACGGTGATCTTTTGTGCAATTAAAGAGATGGCTCCGTGTAAACTGGTGTAAATGGTATGTACTGGTTGACTTTTTGAACGGTCAAAACTTCGTACGGTACCGTGTAATCCCGGCCATACATACAAACAAAAATTGTTATAGGTCATATCACATATAGTATACAAGGTATTTATGTGTTTTTACATCTCTGAATTGTGTATACTATATTGGCTTGCCAATACATTGGAAAATAGCTTGTTACTAAAATAGTTTTGGACAAAAAAAGGATTAAAAAAGTGCATATGCAATTTTGCTAACACATTAATAAAAATACCCCAAAGGAAAGTACTTATTAAAGTTGTTAGTTTTATGTTAAAGTACCCCTAATGCCTCTGGCCATATTTTAAAAAACCCATTCTCCATGAAATTTGTGATAAATGCAATAACAGGATAAAGTAAATTACAGATGATATTTCATGTTCAATGTATCAGCCTCAGTAACTCAAGAAAGGGTCATCCATTACCAGAAAAATTAAACTTTCCTATGATTACTGTACTGTAACTGCTGATGTCATCTCATTTGCATTTCTAGATCTTTAATCCTTTATTATATGGAAATATGTGGGTACACAATGAATAAAAATGAACAATATTATATATCATAAACATTATGGAGAATGGATTTTAAAAATATGGTCATAGACATTAGGGGCACTCTAGTGTTACTGATGCTGTAGTTGTTGTCTGTGTTTCCATTGTCTGTGTCTTTATTTGTGTAGATTTTGTTATACATCATTAATATTCTACAGCAGTAATCCCTTTACTACATAACCTTTTTGCAGATTTGGAAAGACAGTTGTCAGTAAGATCTAAACGTGAAGATTTGATTAGGAAAGGAATTATTCCCAACAACAATTATGATAATGGTTAGTATTATTTTATCATATACACCTGTTTCAAAAAGTATCACAGCCTAAAGCAGCACGTTTCAACTTGAAATGGACTAAACCAACAAGCCAAGTCCACAAGCTAGAAACTCAGTAATAGTCCCATTTCATGTTCCATAAAACCACATTTTTTACTGACCGCAGACTCATTTGTACAGTGTTAATAATAATAATAATGGTCTCCCCTCATCGTGAGGGAACGCAGGAACTGACAGCAATACGTGTCAGTTTTACATGATATTTTTTGGAGGACTTTTACAGACTGCTAGTGTTAGCCTCATTTATAGGTACGTTATTCATAGATACAAGTGAAAGTCCGTGGAATTTAAAAGTGTTTGTATTGTTCAAGTTGTACATTCTTTGTATTGCCGTTGGTATTTGAGTTATTTGCTCTTAAACGAGGCTAAGCCTGTACAAATGAATTCATGGGCAAGGATTACAGCAGTAATTATGGAATGCGAAACAGGACTATTCATCCATTTAGATGTGGTCATTTTAGTCTTTTTACAATGGCAGGCTGCTATTTATGCTTCCCAAGGCCAAATGTGTATCTGAAAACCCAGCTAATATCTTGACCACAGTCCTTTGCTTTTGGCTCAACTTATAGCTTGTTGCTTTTAGCTGTTATACCTACTAAGGTGCCATGGCATGTGCCTCTATTGGCTGGGGTCCAGTGGACTACATGCAGTGTACCACAAATGCTGCCAGTCATGCTGGTGGTGAACTTTCACCTTGCGCCCAGGATGCTGGTGGTCACATGGCCTCATCCATCCTGTCTTGAAACATGGACCAAGGAGTCTAGCATGTGCATGAGTCTTCGAGTGATCAAAAATCCTGGGTGCAATAAGAGTGAAGGTGGCCTTTCACTGCTGAGAGGTTAGAACCCCTCCTTCTGGTGGTGGTGTGTGTGTGTGTGTGGGCATCATCTACTGCTACTCTTAAGAAAGTTTGAGTAAGAGTGCACCTGTTGGGACCCAAAAGATGGTGAACTATGCCTGAATAGGGTGAAGCCAGAGGAAACTCTGGAGGCTTGTAGTGATTCTGTCATCATTTTTGGGGTCAGGAGCTATGTGGATCTGTGAAAATCATTGGTTAAAATGAATTACCTCTGTCACAATTGATTGACAGATCAGAAAAGTACAAAAATCAAACCAAAATTAGGTTAATAGAGGCCACAATACGACTGTTTTTACTATAAAGTTTCTCCCCATTTCTTTATTATTATTATTATTGCTACTCATCATTTGTGGTTGTCATATTCTATTTCTTTTCTGTAGAATTGAACTCACAACCTAATTGTACAATTGCTGAGGAGGAAGAAACTGCAAAAGATTCCCCAGAAGTCCCTCCAAAACCATTCAAGGATGGTGATAAAAAGCTTGTGGGAATCCTAAAGCCCTCACCACTACCAAGGCGATCTCATGAAGAGAAGATCGAAAAAGAGCTACTTGTGAAACAAGTGGATCAAGGCAACATGATGGATCAGCTGGCAAGAGAATTAGGTGAATATATGACAGTGGTGGATTTAGGAGAAGGGTTATTGGGGGTGAACACACTCCTCCTAAGGACAGGAGAGTACCCCTTTTGCTTGCAAATACTACAGGTGCACCCTCCAAAAAAATCTACCCCTGTATGATTAGGTGTAGAGCATATTTCACATCACTGGAAAAGTCACAATATACACAGATCGTGAATGTCAGCATCATCTTTCATGTGGGATAGAATTCAAAGTCCAATCGGGCATGAAGTGTGTAGAAGATGAGTGGTAGTGCTTCATTTAAATTTTTTGTATACAGTTTTGACTTCATATGTCAGCTGCAAACAATGTTTATATATAAAATATGCCTTCAAAGTAATCTAGCACATACAAATATTTATAACATATGCCCAATTGGACTTTAAATTCTACCCCACATGAAAGACGATGCCGACATTTGTGATCCGTGTATAGACTTGACTCTGATCTTGGCTGTGTTAATAATTTTTATTAAATAAGTAGTGATATTTCATGCTCTGGTTGGTCAAGCAGATGTTGTTAAGAGGACTGAAATAAGGGGGCTTGCATTTATTAGAGTGTTTGTGTGTGTGTGTGCAGGGGGAGGGGGAGGGGGTGTTAATTAATAGTCTTACATGCTCTTTCAAAAACCAGTTATGATGCATCATAACTGATAGGAGAGAGGTATTTCATACACATAGCTGATTCACTTAATGTTGTCGCTGAAAAAAGCCTAAAGCTTTGAGAGCAGAATTGTGAAATTTTTTTCACTGTGACATTATTACAACAAGAAACTCACTGTATGCTTGAAATTCTACAACTTGGACATATGTTCCTTAATTCTTAGATGGCCTACAGCGAAGTTGGTTGGCTAAACAAAAGATAAATGAAAGCTTTTAGGCTTTTTTCAGTGACAATGTTAATTAAATTAGCTGTATATCACAGTGACTTTATGCTCAGAGTCTTGCCAACTATTGGGGACATTGACTGAGGTCGCTCTTGGCTTGATGAGGCTCAATTAAATTTTTTATGGTTAATGTTTTCAGCTAAAAGAGGAATGAGTGATAAAAGGTCAGAAAATATGACTGACAAGAACAAAGGGTTAGTATGTGTACATACAGAATGCAAAAGCAATGGCTGACCCTTTACTGCATGTTCATTTTCATTTGGAGAATATATTGTCAGTTCTTCATTATTCATTGATCAATTACTTGAATTGTTTATGTACTTGAATGTCTTTTTTACTTCCTTCTTTCATTCTTTCTCATTTTACAGGGGACTGTTCATTATTTATACCTGTGGGGGAGGGGAGGGGAGGGGTAGAGGAAAACACAGGGTGTTTTAAAATATTTTGCCATGAAGCAAGGGCTTTGAAAATTATTTCCTATATTTGTCAAACAAGGAGGAAGGTCTGAAATTTCAATAGGTACAAATGACAAGGAGGGATCTTGAAGCAAACATGAAACTCTTGCAGGATTTATTCTTTTTTTTTTTTTTTGTAAATTTGTTCATTTTCCACCAGTCCCAAGGTATAGATGATGAACAGTGGTGTGAATGGATAAGGTTTTAGAATTATTTTTATTACTCTTAACCTAAAGATTTTCATTTCTTTTAAAGAGTTGTACTTTCAAAAAGTAATGACGAGAATAGTGATTCTGATGAGGAAGAAAATCATAATGATGTACGATACAAATGTGGCATACGGCTGCCAATGAGGAGAGATTCTCCAAGAGCCAAACCCAAAATACCGCTAGCACAACCTGAAGATAAAGATTCATCATCAGATGAAGAAGAGGAGGAAGAAGGAGTCATAACTGGTGAGTGTTTCATTTCCATATTATTCACTTATTCAGTAAGTCTTGCTAATCACTCACATTGGTTATAGTTACTAGTTGTCATGTCAGTCAGTCACATCTATCAGTTTGGTATGCCAGTCAAGTCAATCTTATTTAAATCAATTACATCAGTCAGTCGTGTGTCAGACAGTCCCATTGATCAGTCAATCATGTCTGTCAGTCACATCAGTCAAGTCAGTGACTCACATGGGTCATGTTTAGACAGACAGTCATGCTAGTCAGTCAGCCATGCTGGTCACTCAGCCAGTCTGTCTGTCACTCACTCACTCACTCACTCACTCACTCACTCACTCATTCAAATATTCACATTGGTTGGTCAGTTTATCATATTATCCAGGCACATTAGTAAGTCAGTCATGTCAGTCAAGTTAGTCAGTCAATCAAGTCAGTAAGTCACATCAGTGAGTCTGTCAATCAATTGGCCTGTTTTTTACTAAAGCTGGCCAATCAGCCAGCCTGTAGATCAGTAATCACCTAGTGTAGTATAATCCTTTATTAAAGAACTTGAAAATTTAAATTCAAAGGTTTAGCATCAAAAGTCAAGCGATCTGACAGCCTTGCCATAAAGCTAAAAGCAAGACCAACAAGGCAAGATTTGGAAGATAGGAATATCTTACCAAGTAAGTTGGCATGTGAATCTGCCTTTATTATTAACCCTCTCTATATTAACTTTTTCAGTTCTTGCAAAAGTTGTCGAATTCAGCAGTACTTGTCTTTGAGAATTAAACCAATTTTAAATATTACCAAAACTACCTTAATAAAACAAGACAAGTGATAATGATGACTACAATCTCTGGGATCTTGAATAATTAAAAAAATTTCATTAAAAAAAATCATTGTCATTGAAGTACAAATGCTTTTAAATTAATGCCTTTTTTGGAAATGTTTTGAGAATAGAAAGAGGTAACAGAAAAAACTGACAAAGTTGGAAAAGGGTCATATCTTCCAGTATGAGAAAGTTTTTGAGCCAATATGAAAGCCTTCAGACCACCAACCTAAATTTAAAAGAATTTTAAAAACTGTGTTTGAAAAATTTGAAATAATTTGCTAAGATTCACACAAAAACCTAAAACGTTTTTAAGAAATCAATAATTTAAGAATTGAATTGCATGTTTCTTCATTCAGAAAATATATATAAAGGCTGTCAAAGAAGGTCCCCTGAATTTAATATACCTTAAATTCATGGCTCTGCCGTGCATGAATAGTCTTAATGCTATTTGCTCTGTCTATATATTTTTTAATCTTGAATTTTGTGATGTTTTATTGTTTTATTTTGTGTATCTGAATATTTTTTTGTTTATTTTGCATACCTGCAAGATTTTTTCTTTGACAATTTGTTTTTGCAAATTGTTATTTCATGATAAGTACCATATAATTGTTTCAACCCACTTGCTCTTTGAAAAATTAATGCTGAGTATGACAATAGAAAGTATTCCTTTCTCTAACCTCTAGTTGGAAGATTTGTCTAGTGTGGGTGGATGGCTTTTTCATTATTTATTTCTTTGATTTTTTTGTGGCATTACTTTATTTTCAATATATATAAGCAATTAACAGTTCAGTCTTGAAATATTTAAGGTAAGCTGCAAGTTTATTTTTGTGAACCTTTTGAAAATGTAGTAGCCAACAATTTTTTGGTTTTAATTCTACTCTCGATCCATGCAATTCTGTTTTAAACTTTGTGGGATTTCCCACATAGTAGATATTTAAGACTTTTGTTCCTTTCTTTAATTAATTTTCTTTATTTCCTGGAGTGAAATTACCAGAAAGATATTTTAAACTTAGACAATAAAGAATATGTTACAAAACTACAGTGTAACTGTCTTCCCAACAAGGTGTAATTTTATCAATTATGTATTATGTTCAGCACCCCTAATTATTTAACCCCGTGACAACTATTGTATAGCGTGTGTGGGACTGTCCTTCTCAGGGTCTTCCCACTCATGTCTTGTTTAATTATTATCTTTTCATAAACCACATAACATTTTAGATCTATACCACACTATTCTTGAAGTTATATTTACATTGTTTTGGATTTTATTTCATAAAAACAGCATTTGCATTGTTTTCTATTTCTTTGTCATCCTTTTCTGATGAATGTTTTGGCTCAAACTCCCAAACATCTTGTCGAATCTTCTTGTTTTAATTGTAAACTTGTTTTCATTTCCAAGTAATGACAAGTTTTGACATTTGAACAAAATTTAAAGCAGGCCACAAAGGGGAATAAATTAACTTAAAAACATACATTCCAGAATCCTTGGAAAATCTAAATCCTATGTTGCATGCAGTTGTAAAAATTATAATAAATATGGTTCAACCAGTAAAGGAAATAAGATCTAGTTTATTGTTCTTTGTAAACCAATACTTCCCACATCTTCAACCTAAAAGATAAAGCTCAAGTTGAAAGACAATTGTGTCAAGATAACTCAAGTTTTTTTACACTATGTCCTTTACCATGTGATAAGCTGAAGGATCAACAGACAAAGTTAACAAATGTTCCCTATAAATACTTTTATTAGATAGAAGTGTTAATGAAAATCATGAATGAATACAACTTATATATGTAATTTCACTTTCTAGAATTACTTTTGAGATGTTTGAAATTATAAATTTTAATGTGATATTATCTGCTTTTAGGTATTGTCTCTTGCATTCTTAATGCCAATTTTACACCTGTTCCTCAATAGGAATAAATTTAGCTGTCAGCAATTATACAACCATCCAATTAAAAGATCTTATTTCCTTTACTGGTTGAACCATATTTATTATAATTTTTATAACTGTATGCAACATAGGATTTGGATGTTCCAAGGATTGTGAAACGTATGTTTTTAAGTTAATTTATTCCCCTTTGTGGCCTGTAATCAAAGAACTTTGATCAATAACGGAATATGTTATTTCTAAGGCAAATTATGACATTTGTTGGACCACAGTTACATGAAAACTTTGGACTACGTAAGTTGAACAGTTCATAAATTCTCCAAGTATTCAATTCAATTCACTTAGCCCTAATATTCATTTTCAAAAGGTGACATGTCATATGCATTGTGTTAGAAGTAATGCTTGAAGAATGTCTTCAATCTTATTTTAGTTTCTGTCATTTTGTAGATAAAGGAAAAATAACACTGACAGAGTACTTTTCCAGGCTTTTTGTGTCTGTACATGTATTTTTGTGTTGATGTTGTCTGTGGAATTTAAATCTAAATCAGTTTTGACATTGGAACAAAATTTAAAGCAGGGATTTCTTAGTATATTTTCTTTGTTTAAACTTGAATGAAACAATCTCAAAACTTATAATTTTAGACAACACATATAGCATTTGATACTTGAACATTCCTGATTTATTCTCTCTTTTTCCCATATTCACAAATTCATTTTTCTGCTCTGTGTCTGTTGTTAAAAACATTTAATTCCAAAGAAAAAAAACGTAACACAAATTTAGTGTCATTTATTTTGTTATAGTTTATTTATGTTTTATTTACTTCCATTAGGATTTACTACTTAATAATCTTATCACTTTCTAAATAATTTCCTTTTAGTATTTTTCATTACAACTTTGTTTTTCAAGTTGGTAACAAATCAATTCAGATTTACAACATCAACTTTTAATGTCTTTTTATTTGTGAATTTTTATTCATATTTTTTTGAATTTCTTATTAATATTCACTGACATGATGATAGACACAGTTTGAAAACTGGCATTTGCTGTGAACTTCATTTTCATTTCTAATCCATAAATGGTCACCTTATTACACTATTTGAAGATTCTTACTTGAAACTTAATCTATCTTTTTTTTTCTTTTTTTTTTTTTTGTGCACTATCAAAAAATTTTGGGAGCCCCAAAATTTATCAATTAATTTCTAAAGCTATTTTGTAAATGATATCGAAATTAGAAATTACTCTACTCAACATCTAATAGGGCTGAGTGGTTATTCTAAAAATAGCCCTTTTTAATAGATGCATGACTCAGACAAACAAAATTATACTGAAAAGAACACAGAGAAACATACATTTTATTTCGTTGT
>WUAP02058226.1:0-17992 GCA_015163945.2 Stichodactyla helianthus
AGTATTAAATTAATATCTAATTATAATCAGTTTTGTTCTGAGGTGAAAGCTATTTTAAAGTCGCGCTACGAAAATACTTCGTCATAATTCTCCCCCCCCTTATTTAATTTTTACTTCATTAGTATTTCTTTATTAGCACTATAAATAGTTTTTAACAATATTACAACTTGGGTTGTTTTTGTTTGTTTGTTTGTTGTTGTTGTTGTTGTTGCTGCTGTTGTTGTTTTAATATATATATATTTAAAACTTTAAATTTTTACTATACATAGTTATATAGCTTTTCAACGGGCGTAGAGCCACCTAGTGGATTCTGTTGAATAAACCATTATTATTATTATTATTATTATTATTATTATTATTATTTAACACCTGTTCTGCTGAAGACATGAAGCCACATCTTTGCATATTGACAAACCCACTGCTAGTGTTCTTAAATCATCATTTGTGATCGATCAAATGGTCATTAAGTAAATTGAAATTGCCTTTAATTCTTAAATAGAAAAGTTGGCTGTCAAAAAATGCCGAAGATGATGGCCGGAAGACGCGTCTGGTCAGTAAGGTGAATGACCAAGAAGGAACTATTTACAGAATCCTGAACATTTGCTGTTATCTCACATCTCCTGTCTTCAAGACTCGTCCGTAAGGACCACATGAATAGACAGATACATATCTCATAAGCGATAGCATTCATTGCCTATTGTACTGCCGCGATATTGAAATAGGAATTTCAAAACCTAATTATTTTTTAGAGATGAATAAAGCGATGATGCGGAAAATAGACGTGATGCTGTAATAATCGGTGATTTGGATCGGTGACTAATTCCAAACTGTTCATATTTCTTTTCGACTGTTGGAGTCTAAAATTGCGTTATTTTATCTCAACAGTACTGGGTTTCCCCTCGCATTTTACGGAAAAGAGTATTCTTACCATACAGGCTGAAATTCAAGACTTCCTAGCCTAACCATAGTACTGAACTTTGACACCACGTATGACTCAGTTGTGACCATTTGGATGCAAATATCACAGCTATGGCTGACAAACCGTTGGATAATTCAACTCAAAATTCAACGTTAGGAGACAAGAGTGACCCCTACACTGTCCTAGAGACTTCTATCGCTGCTGCGAGCCTCTGCTTGATTATAATATTGACGATTTTTGGGAATACAACGATATGCTACGTGGTGTTCAGGAACAAACGCTTGTGGACAGAGATGAATATGTTTCTGGTTAATCTAGCGATAGGGGACCTGGCTGTTGGCTTCCTTAGTATGGTCTTTCCTTTAGTTACTGCGATCAAAAGGGAATGGGTTTTCAACAGCACAATTTGTCAGGTCAACGCAGCCTGCAACTCCGTATTGTTTTGCAGCACAATCTTCACTCATACAGTTATAAGTATTGACAGATATTTCGCTATTGTACATCCAATGAAGAAGTTCATGACGACCACAAAAGCTTTTTTAATGATTCTAGCAGTTTGGATATTTTCTGGGATCATAGTCCTAGGCCCTTTCTTCGGCTGGGGCCATATGGAGTACAATCCTACTACTTTACAGTGTGGCTACGGCTTCCCTAGATCAAAACTAGAATCTCTGTACATGGTTCTCTTAGTTTTGATAGCCTTTGTAGCCCCTCTTATAACAATGACCGTTCTTTATATCAAAATTTATCGATCTCTACGCGGTCATATGCGGAGAATGTCCACCGCGACAGTTTCAGGCTCCCAAAGACAGGCGGCCTTCAAGTCCCAGATTCGAGTTGGTGTGACATTCTTCATGGCATTGATAGCGTTCTTTATCTGTTGGGCACCGTTTTGTACTTTTATTGCCATCGCAGTTGCGGTAAAAGAGAAAACTAGCATCCCACATGGACTGGGAATAGCTGCCTACTGGTGTGGGTTTGTTAACTCTCTGTGTAATCCATTTATAATTGGAATAAGAAACGAACAATTCAAAGCAGCTTTTGTGAGAATTTACTGCTGTTGCTGCCGAAGTAGAACATGTGAAAATTGCTACCAAAATCCACAAGTTGATTACGACAGCGTTAGAAATACCAAAACGAGTAGCAGAACAACAGATTCTGAAACGAGGGTAACTGATGTTACGAGAAGTAATCGAAGTAGCAATGTTATCATAGAGGATCATGCTAGGATGATTAGAGAAGCGCTAGATAGGGATGCTTCAGAACAGGAGCGATTGCCCGAATATAAACCAGAAACTATAACCACTAGTCCTCCTAAAAAGAGAAGAAGTGGAATAGCTAGCAACCAACAACCCCATCTTCCAACACCTTATAAACACTACATACATGTGATAGGGAATTCTTCATTTACTGAATCAGGCGTTTGAGGATATTCAAAGTGCTGTCTAAATGCTATTTGTAAACTAGTTTATTTAAGTTAAGTTATGTAAACTCGCGTGTGTTTGCAATAGAAATGCATTAAAAACTTGAGATTAAAAACGCATTAAATGTTTTATCAAATTAAAGAGGAACCGTCTGAAAGATTATTTGATATTCGATTCTCTGTTTGCCTGGGCCCAGATATATGAAGAGAATTCGAGGACAAGACTCAAATAACAATTTGAAACTTTAAAAATTCTGCTGTTTTCGAGGTGTGCCGTGAAAAAATTACAAGAAACAAATTGATCATGGCCTCACGCGATACTAGAATGCGTGACGCCATCAATCAAGACCTATACGCTTCAGCGACCGACTTTAATAAACAGTTTTCGGGTGTCTTCGTGACAATTGTCAACTCCTAAAACTATCACTTAAATCTAATACTGACGTGATCAAGTATCGATTCTGAGAAAGAAAGTCCAAATTTAGTTACTGACGTTTAACATTAGCACGCAAATTAGTTAAGGAAGGAACCGCATTCAGTTCGCAAGTAAAACAGTTCAGTAAAAGAGACTGAAACGAATGATTGAAATTTTAAGAATTTTTGAGACGCTTTTCCACAAGAGGCTGCTTTTGTTTTACTGATGTTGTACTTATGTTTCCCTTGAAGTGTTTGCAACAATGTTTGTAAGTCAGTCATCAGTCAGTCATAACACGTCGTAATCCAGCGAGAGTCTTAGCGGACTCGACGATCTGGAGGTCATGTTATGGAAACGGATGGCAGCCTTCAATCTTCTCGCTCCTCCTCCGCTTCTTCTTATTTTCCTCCTATTTACTGGGCTACCTATGGCAGACCAGTCATAATCTGCCTTTTTTTCCCCTCCTCGACAAAATGGGAAAATTGCGCAATAGTACCCGGTGGTCTTCTGCGGCCTTAGTCTATAACAACGCACCTGAACTCCAATCAGAGCGAAGTTATTTATTGGTGGACTGTTATTATAATTGACAGCTGTTGCTGTTTGGGGGTGGGTGGCTAGATCACGTGATATCTGTAAACGTCTACGCACGCGTTGTTTTCAAAGGCCGGGTCAGTTCAAGTTCGCTGAACTTGAACACTTTCTGCAATGGAAAATACACTCCTATTCTATGGTTGCCTGTGTCATTCAGGGGAAGAAGATTCTTAAAGGGGCATTGGGGAAACCGCACCTGGTTAGCATTGAAAACATTTGTGCTCGTGTATAAAAATTGAAGATGCATATGACGTTTGTAACCTGCCAATAACATTTGTGCTCAGCACTAAACACCATAGGTAGCCCAGTCTACCCTGCCACCAGGGTCTTGTTACATCTCCTTCCTCCTCGTTCTCTTCTTCTTCTTTATGTAGTCTCTTTCCTTAGTCTTCTTGAGCTTGTAGTTTTTCTTCTCTTGCATTTATTTTTTTCTGTTTTCAACGACCTTTTCCATAAAATTTGGACATCCCTCCCTATTTCGGCGGACTGCGTACAATGTACGTGTACAAACTTTTTATTTACTATCGGTGATAACTGAGGCCCTTTTCAATACATCGAACTTTTGCCTTGCCGAATTCAATGTAAATGAGATGATAATGAGGGACAAGGAAAAAAAAAAAAAAAAAAAAAAAAAAAAAAAGAGAGAGAGAGAGAGTAATTTGCATTGGATTCGACGCGGCAAAAGTTCGACGTCTGAACTGGGCCCGATGGGAAAATGGCATCATTCTTTTTATTATGTTTTCAGCTTTCGGAATAAGAAGCGCAATATAAGATAAAACGATTTTATCGCTATGCCACAACTGTTGCTACGGGAAAGCGACAACTGCCAGTCTTGGTGAAAATTACATGTATTCAAGATAGGAATGAGGATTAAAGTCAGAACAAGGCACAATGAAAAGTCTTGGCTGTATGACGATCATCAAAGCACTCCCATTAATACCAGCCTCGTAGCTGAAGGAGCTACTTCACCTTCTATTTTGCCAGGCTCAAAAGTATCAAGTATTTCAATGTTACCATGGATACGAAACACAAAGTGAAAAACGTTCGTTGTCATTCAGAACTTGAAGAAAACTAGTCAAAGCTTTGTCTATACAATACTAGTAATCTTTATATCTTTGGTTATAGGAAAGAAGTATGCTTTACAAATAATTTAAGAATATATATTAGAAAATCAATCACACAACAAAAATTTATCATCGAATTCACTCAAATTTATTTCTTGTTACAATAGTCTCGATATTACCTATTCTTCCTTTTAATTAAATAAATTATTTAAATTCACAACTCTGTTAGCTTATTTATAAATAGCTATAATTTTGTCTCCAATTCCATGAACAATTATTCATGATAAAGATGCAAATCATTTTCCTTTTGTAAGACCTCGCTAGGACAAAAAAAATGGTAAAATATTTTTAATTTTACACATGGTTATTTCAAATTTCAAACCCCAAAGCTACGAAGTAAATCTTAAGAATCTTACTTATCTCTTTTTATCTGTTTATCTATGGTTTAGATAAAAAAAATTAGAATTTGTTAATTGAATAAGGGAAGATTAAATTATATGAAATTGAAATTAAGATAAAGAATCTGTTGATTACCAAAC
This sequence comes from Stichodactyla helianthus, assembly GCA_015163945.2. Classification (NCBI taxonomy): domain Eukaryota; kingdom Metazoa; phylum Cnidaria; class Anthozoa; order Actiniaria; family Stichodactylidae; genus Stichodactyla; species Stichodactyla helianthus. The sequence continues at coordinate 4,952 of WUAP02058226.1, forward strand.
TATTCAGATATAAAATAAATTCTAAATTATTCTACTGAAAGAAGCTGGAAAAAACTGAAAAAAAGGAAAAAAACCCACTAGAATGAAAAGGACAAAAAGCAATTTCAAATTCATTAATTATTTAAAGAAATCCGTGAGAATAATTTTAATGCAAAGGTCATGTTTTGCCAATAGATTTCATACAAACAAGAAACCATCAATGTCTACTTTCCACAATAAAACACTCCTCCAAATGCTGTGATAATATATCACAAATAACAATATTTCAGTGACTCTCCACACACAAAATATTACAGAGATAAAGTATAATATGATAAAGATGAAATTTTTATAAAAAAGTTAATCAGATAAAACAAAATTTTATCTGACAACATTTTTCAGCCCAAGAATGATTATAAAGAGCAGATTTTTTTCTGGGCATAACATTTGTTGTACTATGGCTCTTAAAAGGCTTCAAACAATCAAAATGTATGAAAACCCACAATATCCAATTGCATGGCTTTACTGCAGTAATTGGGTAGCCATTCGAGAATTGTTGATTGAATTTAACAAAGCTTCTTGTTGGTTTGTTTTGTTGTACATGACCATGGCTTTTATAATTGCTCTATCAAAATGCTTCATGTGCAGTGCAGTTTGAGTTTATTACTTAAACCAAGCAATGGTGTCCAAAAACACTATATATTCTTGGTTTTCATTCATCACTATTTCAATGTACTCACAAGTATGTGGCAGCCATGCTGATTTACACATTAACAACACAAGCTAATGAAAACATGTTTTTACGAACAGTAAAATAAACAAAATATCCAATTCATTCATAAACTCTTGAGTCATTACTTTTGAAAGTGAAATGTTCACAATCAGTAATCCCCATACAACACAAAAAGAATAATGTTAACAAATTAATATTGCTACACTATGGTTACTGTTACTTATAGAAGAAAACAAGATTAAATAACCAATACAATTATCTTTAAATACTATTCTAGAATACATATATCCAGAAACTAATTAGATTGCTTCAATTGACCAGGCAGTAGTACACATTTCCTGGCATGCAATCGTTTTGTTGTCTTAAGTTAAGTATATTATAATAATGTTTAATATACATACTGCTCAGGATATTTCAGCTCAAAGCTGTCTTCTCCAGGAATTGATGAAATGCTAATGGTAGAAATGCTTAAGCAGCTGAGAGTTCTTGGTGTACTGCAAACCTCCAGGACATTATCAAGTTTATTGTTAAACTCCCTTAACCTGAAGCTAGCATCATCAGCAATCTCTGTAAAACTAGCTTCATTGAAATTCTTTTCTCCATTTATTTTGGGAGGGGATTTATCTGCAACAATGTCCTTTAACACCTGGAATGTGATGTCTTCTTTGGGTGTCAAGGGTCGTAGTCCAGTGGACGATGGGTGTGTGTCTAGTTCAGCATTAGGGACTGATGGAACATAGCTTTCTGGTGCAGAGCTTTGTGCCAGCATTTCAGCATAAGATTTGTGCTCATAAGGGCCATGAATGTTCTTTATGTTGGCATCTGCTTTACGAAGAGCATCTTGCACTCTTGCATGACTAAACATCAAATGATTAGAGAAAGTTGTGGTGGACAGTTGGATATTTTCAGCATTGAAAGCCTTCTCTGGTGTCAAATAACTTGCTTCCTTTTCTCTAAAGTAAATGACTTCAGTTACGTGGTTGCCTAGGGAACTTAGTCTGAGGAGCTGTGCCGCAAGGTGAAGATGTGCTGCTGTCATTGCATGAATAGCACAGCGAACTCCACTAAAAAGCCTCAATTCTTCTTTCTGAGCTGCATTCTGAAGTCCAAAAACTAGTAAAATTAATTGGGAAATTACTTCAGGCTCACTTAACTCAGTACTCAGGATTGCTAGAGTTAGGTAAACAGCGAATATGTTGCTGACTTTGTTGGATCTCATGCAAGCACTCTCATACAAATACCAAAGTATCTTATCATCATACTTCCTGAAGAACATCAAATCTTGTTTTGTGCACCTCTCTGTTTTCAGTTCAATTTCCTGCCCACGCTTCAACATGCCTTCAAGGCCTAGCTTGGGTAAGTTACCATGACGATCAATCAGTGTATAAATCACTTCCAGTGCTAGTTGTCTAACCTCTGGGTTCTCAACAATAGTTGCCTGGAAAATTGCTTCAAAGAAAGAAGCAGAGAAGGCAGCAGATAATGAAGATGGGTTGAAACTGTCTGACACCTTAAGAAGACTGTGTAATAACATCTTTTGCAATGCTGTGTCACTCTCTGACAGTCTTGCAGCTGTGTGTGTCTCTGAATTCCTAAAATCTTGCCCTGGCATAGGGAATTTTCCCATTATGAACATCATAACATCATTCTTCTGGTAATCAGGCAAGATAGAAGCAAATGCTCCAATTGTAGTGACCAAAGACTCCTCAAAATCTTTCTCATCTTCATCACAAGAATTTGACAACTTGGAATTAAACCTAGTATCCACTGAGGACCTCAAATGACGTAGTAGGGTGTCAAAAACCTCAAGTACTGCAGGCCCTATAGATGCTCCTGAAGCAAGCCTTACACATGCTGATAAAACACTGACAATTCCTGTTTTCTTCTTAGCAGAGTCTTTTGCACTGCAATCTAGGTGATTCAACAACATTTGAATGACCACATGATTGAATTGATTTTGTACAGAATACATAATTATCTTGAAAACTTTTAATGCAAAATCACAAGGCACCCATAAATCACTAACATCAAGGTGATTCAGAGATGGGTTAATGACAGCTTTGATGTTTCCGAAATTTGCTCTGCTCATTAGCTCTCTAAGGCAAGATTCAGCTAGATGAGTTGGGTCTTCTTCAGAGGAGCTTGAGTATTCTCCACTCTCTTTCCTTGGACGCTCTTTCTCGCGTTCTTCTAAAACAAACAACAACGACGGGACAATCTTTGCCATGTGTGCATTGTCCCAGATATTAACTTGCAAATCATCACTGATTGTTTTCCTAACGACACCTTGGAGACCTTTCAACCCGGCTGATCGAATTTTTAGATTTTCCTTCTCGTCTTTGCCGTTGTACCAACACATTGAGCTAAACTTGGAGACGAAAAAATCATACCGTCGATGGTAAGACGGCGTGTCTTCCTCAATGTTGGCAAACTTCACAAACGACGCTGTCCCCAGCACTTGCAAATCCACCTCAGGACTTTCCACCAATTTTTGCACCATTCGTAGAAAACTTTCCACAAATAAGTTCAAATTAGGAGCATGACAGGCCATCAGCAAGAGATCTAAAGCCTCCATGGCAATTCTTACAAAATCGTATCGTTTACGATCTACAAATCTGGTTAATTTTCTCGCCAGGTACGTCCCGATACGATCCAACTTCTCTGGCGAAGAAAGCGCATAAAATATAAGTTTGTCCATATTTGATTTCACCAGTCCACTCCGCGCATCAGCAGGGAAAATATTGTCCACGAGACGTTTATAACGAGGTCGGAGATTCCCGAAACAAGAACAAATGTGAGAAGTAGCCATGTTTTTCCTTTGATATGGGACTTCCCGTTGGATGAAGCCTAATGCGCATACTCCAACAACACCGCTGACTTGGACCCTGGGCGCGCAATTCAAAATGGCGGCCAAAGTTGAATGGAAATGCCTCGTCATTTTGAGGCCTTAATTCTCATCCATCTTACCTAAATCAAGTTTGAAGCTCTTTGATATCACATTATGTAAGTAATGTGAAAGTTTCTTTATGGATTTTTATGCTGGATCATTGTATTTTGAGTGGGGAAGATAACGAGTATCTTGTATCTAGGTAACCAACGAACCGTTTATACACAAGTCTGAAGTATGTCTGAAATAAAAAGAGTTGCAACTCCGATTGCTAATACTATGACGGTATTGGAACCGGGAGAGGAAATTCCAAGGTCAGTTCAATATTTGTCAGACATTGTTTATTGGTTCTATTAAATTGCAAAATAATGTAGGTAGTCCTTTGGAAAAAATGAAAACCTTTTTATAACCAACATTTAGAACAACGCAGTGACTAAACGTCCAGCAGCCGGACACGGTCTTCAAATAACTAAACGTTCGGCAGTCCGAAATTTTCCCCTATTACTCTTTGAAATCGGCTAATCTTTCCTTCGAAACTGTTGAATTAACTCCCCCTTTCTCTATGTCACATATGATCACATGCTAGTGTGAGCTTAGCTAATTTTATACAAATTACTTAGGTTGCCTTCGAGTTTAACCAGACGACCACTCAAAAAGGTATGCAAATAAAATAGAACATAATATCTCTACAAAACAGACTCATGTATTGATTAAGCACAACAAAATGTGCTATGTTCTCTACTGGAATAGTCACCATTCCTGTTTGTTGGTGGTCAAGAGGGAAAATGGGACCCTGCTAAGAGGAATTGTCCTATGATGTAATTTACCATAAATTTTTTTATACACTTGTGAAAGTTGTCATACTAAAACTAGCACTGTAAATGTCTTTTTCACAGGCTACATCTGAAGGTCTTATATCACTCTCAGCAGGTATGTAAGATTATTATCAGTCATTATAAAATAACTACTAAGATTCTCGCTTTCTGATTGGCCTAGGGGCATGCTTTATGAGAGCACACAGCATGTGTTTGCACCTTTGTATTTTATAAAAGAAATAAAAAACTTGCTCGCTGTGCTGCGTGCAGTTACGAAGCACTTGGCTATGGCTTGACTTGGCTACACCTCTTACTTTAATACTTTTCTTGAGTTCTGCCCACACCCATGTGATTTATAACTGTACACAGCACGCGTGCATGTTTTCTATTTCTTCATTAAATGTCAACTAATTTAAAACTGAGGAAAATAACTATTTTCTCATATAATGACAATAAATTAATTTACTAATGATGCAGAACCTGGCAATGTGAAGTTTGAAGTGGACACACAAAAGCAGCTTGAATCAGGAGGGCCGAGAAGCAGCAGTGCTGGTCATATTGAAAGAAAACTTCAATTATTTAAGAAAAAGGAAGACTATGCAGAACCAAACTTAAGAAGAAATAGTACAGATGGAATGTTCTACAAAGCACATACAGGTTAAGCCTTGGTGGTTCGTGTTAGCTAAAACAGTATACTACTACCAGACTCTTACTTCATCTAACTTCTCCTAATAGGCTAGGGAAGGGTAGAGGAAAGTTAGAGCATGCATCACACATGGCCAGGTTAATTCCTTATTGCCAATTATGAATAAAGCACTTTCATCTGTTTTCATTGCAACCAAGTTGGTGTACCTTGAACTAAAGATTTCTAACAATGCCAACATAGCTGAGAATGCTCTACAATTTGTCTACCACTGGATCTAGGAGGGCTTCTTCTATATATCATTGAGTCTATAGAGTAATGCCATTATTTCTTTCTTACAGATAATCCTCTAGTAAAGAAAATAAATGTCATGACAATCAACACTGTGTCAGTATCAAAAACTACCTTTTCACAAGAGAAACCATCAGAAAAGCCTGAATCTGAAAGCTCTGAATCAGAGGGGGATTCAGATGAAAGCGAATCAGATGAGACAGAAAAAGAAACAAGTGCACCAGAAGATCAGGACAAAGTAACAGCACCTTTGGAAATAAAAGCAGAATTCATCGAGTGTGTAATGAATGCAGAATATGAGAAAGCACAAATAATTTGCCAAAAAAGTACGTATGACTTAACAACCCCAGCAGCAGCAGATCAGGTTCATTGATTGTCAACAATTAATAACTTAACTTAATTATTTTTGAAAAGTAATTAATCAGAGTCTACTGTTCAAAAATGTCAAACACAAAACATGTACTATTACAAAGGACCGCGGAGATGGGAGCCCCCCACTTTTTACGATAACATACAAGCTCTACTATCAAGAGGTAAGGATTTACTATGCTAGCCCCCCCCTACTTTCAGAACTGCTCCGTGGTCCCTGTATTATTATCATATGTAGTCACAATTCATAAAATAAACATAACTTTTTGTATTTTCTTCATTTCCAGTTCTGTTGCTAGAGCCTGACAATGCTACATGCAAAGAGTTTCATTCAGTGATTGTGCAGAAAATAGAACAAGGTAAATAACATTGATATCATGCTGTTGTTTAAGGATTCTAACTGGTGGAACATAATTCTAAAACTTATTTTTCAAAATTTGTCTAAATTACAGAAAATATGGAAGAAAGTGATGAGGACAGTGAAGATGATGAAGATGAGGAGGAGGAGGAGGAGGAGGATGACGACGATGACGTTGATGTCGAAGAGGAAGAGAACTCAAACAGTAGCAGTAGTAGTGAAGAAAGTGAGACAGATTCTGATGATGAAGAGTTCATTGTTACACCAGGCCTCAATCTTCTAATGGGTGGATTGCCAATAAAACCACAGACAAAATGATTTGATGGCATTATCATCATCACAATCCACATGCAAATGCAATATCTTCTTGTTACCTAGTGACCAATATTAATGTATAGCAGACCTTTTTAGCTTGGGTGTAATGTTTTCCCACGTCACATCATGTGTCATTCCCCAGGGCTTTATTTCTTTGTTTAATGGTAACGCTTGAGAAGATACATTAATATGGATGTACCTCAAACAAAGAATCTTATTCCCAAGAGGATGACACATGGTCTGAAATGGGTAAACATGTCTGAGCTAAAAAGGTCTACATAATTAAAGCAGCCCAAGTGAAAATGAGTTTTCTATATTATTTTTATACTGCGTCAAAGTTTGATGAGTTGACACATTTAAAATAAATTATGACAGCCCTAAGAGGAATAACTTAGTAACATATGGTTAAAAGTTCATTCTATATGCATAAAAATACCTTTTACATTAATTATTAATGTACATACAATGTAAAATATTAAGATTTTGTGATTAGATGCCTTTTATGGTTCTTTCATTATTAATAAAAGTACTTCAATACCGTAAGCATCAAACTGTTTACAAAGATTTTTTCAATATTTGTGATTACATAACAGTTGGTCTTAAGGACTTTCATAGGCATTGTTTCTGCGCATCCTTTCTGTGCACGTGCTCAAGCTCTTTTAATTGAGCGAGGAATGCCTGGATGATTTTGTTTATATAGCAAATGCGATCAAATTCAAAATGGTGGCCACATTTTCAAAGTTTAAAGCTTCATATCTCCATAACGAAGTCAGTGACCCCCATTTTTATTTTGTTTTCTGAAACTACTTTATAATATCTATCTTTACAGGAAAAATAAAAGAAATCTGTCTAGTGAATCAAATGGAAATTACATATTTTGTGTCTGATTGGAGTACAATTTCGGGTAATTTTTAGGCTGCAAGTGCACACTTAGCTCAATTTTTCATATTACTAGTTTTTAATGCAAAAAACAAATGCTAAGCAATTATTGTATCCTTCGCTAGACTTCTGCAAAGTGTGGGGGCATAGAATTTGCTTTTCATCAAAATATGGCTTCTTGACAAATTTCCATGTTTGTGTTATTCATGCATTTTTACTGCAAAAAGGGTAAGCTTCCACGCACTATGGCGGCTAAACAAATTTGGTGACTCCCATTTTTTATTTGCTTGTTTTACTTCTTTTATGTTTTTCTTTCATCATGCAAAATTTTTAAAAAATCTGTCTAGAGGATCTTTTGCCCATGAACGTCCTTAATAGATTCACAAGCCTCGGTGTGGTAAGCCCAACCAATTAACATCAAATGGACCAGTCTGAGTACAGTATCCCTTACTCACCCAATCACAATAAGCAATGCTTTTCATTAATCAGTTCAGCTAAGCTTACATTTTTATTAAATACTACTTAATAATTATTGATTTTTGATTGCCAAAGTAACACAATGTTAACTTTATTTATTTATTTTTTTGTTTTTTGCAATCACATATTTTAAATTACACAAACTGATCTATGAACAAGCAAAAATTAAAAATAGAGGCAATTTTTATGAATAAGATTTAATAATGGTCACAAAATTTTAATATAGCTTAGACAACTGCTTTATCTGATTACAGCTTTGCCAGTATTTGTCAATAATAGACCATGATGATCTCAGTCATACATATAGTAAGCTGCTTAACTAGTGATGGAATAGACGCAGATCTGTGTGCACCATTGTAATACCATGTTCGTCACAGGCTTGTATGCAGATATCATCTGCAGCAGAACCTGCTGGGCTTGCAATAAAATCTACTCCACTCTGAAACCAACCAATGGTATATTCAGTGAAAATGAATGCTATGTACTGAATACACCAAAACATCAAACTTGTTAGCTTCAAATTTGTAAAAATTCTTTGATATTACACTATGCCTTTTTGGAAATTTTTAATCAATGAAAGCATTGTTCACATACCTGTGCAGCCCTATCAATATTGTCTCTGAATGGAAAGAAGGCATCAGAACTCAAAGACACCCCTTTTAATTTGCTAATCCATTCTTCTCTTTCAGTCTGAAAACAACAACATAGTTAAAAACAAGCTTTTGCATAATACCAATAAATAGAGTTGATATACGAATGTGAAAAAACATACATACTTTTACCTGATGTAAATGACCCTGTCCAAGCAAGCATTCTGACTGGATGAAAGTCTTTTTTTACACTTTGATTTAATAAATGCCTTCATTTCTACTTCAACATTTTCATAGGGTATGAACTTTCATTGTTGATACAAAATCTGGAATAGTTCTTATGATAATATCAAGTGCATATGGATTCAAAAGAAATGTGTTATCTACCTCTGTAAGAAGCTCTGGTGGATTTTCAAACATGGCTTCCCAAGTGGCTTTGTCATTGTCCTTGAAAATGAAATACAATAAAAAGTGAGGTATCTGGTCAATTCGCTCCGAAGTCAAATCGATACGCAAAAAGTCAAATCGATACGAATGCCAAGTCAATTTGATACGCGTTCATATTACTGTATTTAAAGTATCGTTTTGCCTACCTATGAAATAGTGTGATACAGTAAATATATCAAACAAGGAAAAATACAATTGCTGTTGAGTAAGGTAAGAGAAACAGAAAAAAACTTCAGAGGCGAACAAGTTGTTGTGTTACAACAACAGTGTAACGACTCTTCAAGTGAAAGTGGCAAACTATCCTGATTTTTGTAAGAAATCTTTGCTTGTTGTCAAAATCTTTATTCATTATCTCTAAAAAAGTTTATATCAATCTAAAGGTGAATAAAGTAAAAGAGGCATTGCAAATGAGCCAAAAACTTCAGAGGCGAACGAGTTGTTGTGTTACAACAACAGTGTAACGACTCTTCAAGTGAAAGCGGCAAACTATCCTGATTTTTGTAAGAAATCTAAACAAGTACCGTTGGTGTTTGTCCTGATGTCTGGAAAGAAGAAAAAAGATTATAAGAAGGTACTTCTATAATTGATTTTTACTTAAACACTCCTTGAACATTAGTCTCTCATTCATGGATTAATTTTATGTTTTTATTTTTGCAGGTGTTGCGGAAAATACTTGAGATTCTACCGAGTGAGCCTCGTGTAAAGAAAGTTACCATCGACTTCGAGAAAGCAATGTGGGTGACTATTCGTGACCTCCTTCCGGCTGTAGACATTATGGGCTGCCACTTCCACTGGACTCAGGCTGTTTGGAGAAAAGTAAGAAATGACCTTCAAAAATGGTTTGTTTATCATACAGTTACACATTATATTGTTATTTATAAATGTTTTTCCACTGTATGTACATGTGCATGTTTGTCTCTGTATCAATTTATTTTATATTAACGACTTATGCATTCTTTTTTGTAGGTTCAAGAACTTGGCCTCCAGCAGCAATATCAAGAAGACAACGAGACATGGAAGTTCATCGGACGATTGATGGCCTTACCTTACCTCCCTGCCATAGAAATCCAGCCACAATTTGACCATTTGCACCAAGAAGCAACAGCATCCCTACATCCCTTAACGGAATACATCAACGACACCTGGATTGTCAACAATACCTGGCCACCTTCGTCCTGGTCGTTCTTCAAACAAGCCATCCGTACCAACAACGACATCAAAGGCTGGCACAACGGCTTAAACAGACATGCTCATGGAAAGACCAACCTGCCCTTCTATCTTTTGATAGAGCTGTTGCACTGTGAAGCATCCCTCGTTCAGCTCCAAATTCAACTGGTGTCCGAAAAGAAACTGAAGAGAAACCAGAGGCGAAAGTACCGACAGCTACAAGCCAAAGTGTTTGCAAACTGGGAATGGTACGACGACCATCAGAATGCCAGGCGACTACTCAAGGCCTGTTCGCACCTCTCTGCAGGTCCCAGGCACTGAATATCTCAAAAACAACAAAAAAGGGCTCCTTTAGGAGCCGACCAAATGCTTAAAAAGTCAATACCACAAATGCTATTACATTAAATAAAGATATATCCCCGCTATATTCTTCTTCTTATATGTACATGCATTTCTGTTAATTTATTATTTTCCTTGTATTTCTTTGATTAATTAGATTTACCTCCTAAATATTTTTCACTTTGTGAAAATTCCGCAAATCAAAAATAAGGCACGGGCTACCTGTGGTACAGCACGTTAACCCACGTAGCCTGCGTAGCTGGCTCCCACGTGAAGGTTCGTTCATAGTTCGATCAATTTTCTTGAACGTCAAAAAATTGAAATTGAAGGACACAAAGCCATTTCACTTAAAAATCATAGCTGCTTATAAAACTAAAAGACTTGAAAGGTATCTTTCACAAATTCACGATTATAGAGTTCGTCGAAGAACTGATTCTGTTAAACAGTTATAGACCGAAATGAAACAACAAATTAAGCTATTTATATATCAGCCAGAGAAAAAAAGTCTGGAAATAGGTCTTTCAAATAGGTTTTTAGACTATATATTATTTATGTGCTTTACAAACGTGTATCAAGCTGAGTGATTGAGATTCTTTTCGCAATTGTGATCGCACAATACACGGATGTGGCCGCTTCTTTATAGTAAGAAAAAAAAAAAAAAACAACTGAACATATAGTCAAAAAATTCTACATCATTTGATCTTCTATTTACATCATATTCATGGTTTATATTAGTTATATACAGTAATATGAACGCGTATCGAATTGACTTAGCATTCGTATCAATTTGACTTTTTGAGTATCGATTTGACTGGTATCGATTTGACTTCGGAGCGAGTTGACCGGCATTCAAAAGTGAGATACAGAATACTACCAGCACTAATAAGTTACCATCATAAAACAATAAAGAAAAATAAAATGTGAGGAGGAAAATTCATCAAGGTGTGTGCTGTGTGCCAGCAGACAAGCAATAAACTTGTAATGTACTTTTATTTCCCATAAGCAAAACACCAATCAAAAAGCAAACTTGTTCATTACTGTGTTAGAACTAGCAGCAACTATTGTTCAAGTTCTTATTTGTTTTAATCATGTGGTGGCCATATTGGTTGAAACAATAGGTTTTGAGTCCTTTGGGTCACCTTGCCCTCACTTTGAGGCATTTCAGAATGTTCCAAATGGATTTTGCTCTCATGGGAATAAACATGGCCACCGTGTGATTAAAGCCCATGGTAGACTTTAAAGTTTTCCTGCACAAAGATACATTCTCACTTATTAGAAAAAAAAAGTCAAAAGAAAAAGAATGGCACAGCATACCTTTCCTACGGTTCCATTGACAAATACATCAATAGCATTTGACTTTTCTGCTCTTTTCACACCCTGGATAAATAAGAAAGTAAAATACAACCATACCAATCCAATCCCAAAGCATTACCAAACACTGTGTCTGATATATACTGACTATATCACTCATTCCAGTCTCCCCAGAGAGGAGTTTCATCCAGGAAGTGTTCATACCAGATTTACATGATACTGGTATAGAATGTCATACTGGAATGAGCATTTCATTCTGGAATGAAAATTGGTATCAGCAGTACAAGAGATGACATGCTAGCTTGATAAAGTGGTAGCATACTAAATTACAACCAATCTTGTATACTTAAAAATTGATATTTTCAGTATAAACTCTTAAGTACATATAATTGTGATATCCATTTAGCCCTATATGGTTGTATTTCAAAGTTTACAACTTGTATCTACCTTCTTAAAAGCCATCCCAAGAACTCTAGGATGATGCCTCAACCACCTGGAAGCAAAATAATGAATCATTAATGTTGATTACCATTACCATCACTGCCATTCCCATCCCCATTACTATCATTGCTATCATCCACCACCATCATCATTACAACCATCACTACCCATTCTTATCACCACTGCCTTATCACCACTGCCACTCCCAGTACCAGCCCTATCATTGCCATCATCGTCATCAGCAGCAACACAGTTCAAAATTTACAAATGCCAAAGGCCTCTTGCATACATGTATTCTACTCACCAGTTGTTAGCCTTGTCACCAGCAAGTCTTGTACAATGGATCCTGGACTGCTGACCAGCTCCAATACCAATAACCTGCAAGAAAGTTAAAGAAATACTCAATACACTTCCACCAGGGGCGGATCCAGCTATGGGGTGCAGGGGGTGCGCACTCCCCCCTGAGATGAGCGATTTACGGTCAATTATGCCTTTATTATCATCTATTTTTGATGCTCGAGTCCTGAACATAACTGGTGCACCCTCCCTCAAAAAAATCCTGGGGGTGCACCCCTCCCTGAAAAAATTCCTGGATCCGCCCCTGTTCCACTAACATGTTTCAACAAGAAGAATATGCGATATTACCTGACCATTCTTGGCATAACAGACAGAGTTGGACTGAGTGTACTTTAATGCTATGCTTGCAACGATTAGATCCCTTACAGCATCTTCAGGCAACTGTGGATCAAGAATGAGCAGAACATATAATAAACATTCACATTGTAATACATGTTATTAGGGGCTGTTTACATGATACCAAAATCAGGGGTGTCAATAGTTTTGAAAGTAAGAGGCTATAAAGGAAAAGTAAATGTCTGGACTCAGATGCGAGCCCCAGAGGGGCAAGCATACTAGGGGGTACTGGGGCATGCTCCCCCTGGAAATTTTGAAATTTAGAGTACCGGAGATGCATTTTCCTGCATTTTAAGGGCAAAATAAT